>LSSK01000778.1:0-12280 GCA_001969505.1 Zancudomyces culisetae | reverse complement strand
TGTTGGATGAAGCTACATCAGCACTGGATACAGAATCAGAGAAGGTGGTTCAATATGCACTGGATAAGGCTAGTGTTGGTAGAACAACCATTTCGGTGGCACACAGATTATCGACAATTCAGAACGCGGATTGGATATACGTATTTAAGAGTGGCGAGGTGATCGAACAAGGAAACCACGAATCGTTGATAGGACTGGGAGGAACATATGCCAGTTTGGTCAAGCAACAATCTCTTGCTATTTAGCCTATTTTCTTTTTTCCAGTCCAACGCTATTTTTCACTATATGTGTGTATATACCTGCTACTTTGTCTTTACTTGGATACATTGTTGATATTTTTCCACGACCTCACCTTTGTGTGCTCAATTTTTCTTCTGCCCATTCTCTTTTCGTAGTAAAGTGATATTGGGAAATTTAAACGTTACTTCTTCCCATTTACTTGATGGGGTAAGTAATACTCTCTCCTTATATTCTGTGTGTTGATAACAAAAATAAAAGACTCATCCCAATTTTGCTTTATTTGTGCTGATTTCAAATGCTTATTGATTCGAAATTTATTAATTAATTAATTTGGGGGGGGGGTTGTATCTTACCCCTTGCTGGGGAGTTAATATTTCGAACCTGGCGTTTATAGGTGATGTTTCCCCAAACTTCGCATTTTCGCTTAGCTACACATATTCGGCCCTTTTACTAATTTAATACGTCTTTAGTTTCTTTATATTCCGAAGCAGTATGAAATATGGCCAGCCTTTCCCATTTTTGAACATTGGCATAATGTGTATAGATACCATCTTTTTGTTACGTCCTTGTTTAGCCAGGTAGTGTTAAAACATATAAGCCGAGTGTTGAAAAATAAAGGTACACATGTTTATCTATCGCTGTCAGCAAGTAGTAGTTCAATAATTTATAAATGTCGTTCTTTAACTGTTCTTTATCTGTTTTCATATACCTTTTTCTTTAATTTAGAATGTATAACTTTAAACATAAAATTAGTGCAATAAATGCGCATACTATTTCTATTCTACTTGTAATCCTCTGTTTAATGTCACAATGTGGCAGCCATTTAGCTTTTAACTCAAAACGCACTCTAAGAAAGAGAGTCTACAATGGAGAAGAAATATCTCATGACGAAGTGCCATTTTTAACCAAAATACTGGTTAAAAAAGTTATAGGCGCTGAGATTCATAAGTTTTTGATTGGGGGCGTTCTTATATCAGACAAGTATGTACTGACATCTGCGCATGGTGTAAGGAATAAAAACGTTTGGGTTACAGACCCAAATGATCTTGAAGTACGGATAGAGTCCAGTACAGCAAAAAGTGAGGTAAAACTGAAAGTCAAAAGAGTAGTTACGCACCCTAAGTACAGACTAGATCTTGATCCTACCGATATTTACAACAGAGGGAACGATATCACCATTTTGGAGATCGAGAAGGATGCTAGAGTATCACAGGTTGTGACTGATGGAAGGGTCTTGGTGAATAAGTTGAATATATGCAACACGAGGCTCAAAGAACCAAAGATTGTAACTGCTGTTGGATGGGGAAGAAGCCAAAGTGAGAAAGGATTATACAACTATAGACTACTAAAAAAGGTCGTTATACATTTGGATACTGTGAGGAATATTGTGAAAAAAATTAAAAAAAAGGTTAGCTTTAGCAATTTACTATTTTATTCTCTGGCTAGAGACAACAGGCGATGTGGGAAGGGGGATTCGGGTGGACCAATGTACATTGACACGCCTTCGGAAAGATGTTTGTTGGGCTTAGTAGAGGGATCAATGTCATTTGAACTAGATTTTGATGAGCCTGAGTATACTGAAAGCTTACTTTCGTCTGATGGTAAATATCATGTTGATACGTTTACCAAGATACGCAGCCATATGGGATGGATCAGTAGCGTGACAGGCTTGGAAGACACGTATTTTTACCGTGATGCCAGATACAAATAGTCAGTCTAGTATATCTATTCAATACTAATTCTGGCACATCCAGAGTTTTTGATTGTCCTCAGACATCGTTCTTTTTAGTTATTTTATTTTCCCTTTTTTTTGTTTTGCTTGATATCTAGCAACCAGCCCAATAAAATAATAAAATAATAAAATAATAAAATAATAAAATAATAAAATTCCGTATAACTAGTATCTTTGCTAGCTGGTGAATATGTAACATATATGTGGTCGGCGATTTTCATTACAGGAGGTTAAAACATGATAAAAAATGACATCATCTCTTCAATATATTTGATCTCTACCGGTTTATTATAAAACTAGATTAAAATGAAATATAAAAACAGAAAAACAAAAAGAATGGATATAAATAGCGCACAAGAGTTAGATATTTCGTAACAAGTAATCGACTGCAGCATGAACATTTCCTCCTGTGGCAACAAGAGCCCTAATGTTTTTTTCAGTATCCCAAAAGCCCATTTCTGTCAGTGCTTGAAGCTGTGTAGCATACCTCTCTTCTGGTGGCTGTTGTGGTTGTTGTGGCTGCTGCTGCTGGTTGGCACCCCCGGTAAAAGGGGTAAAAGGGTTGCTCCCGAGTGGACCCCAAGGAGGACCCAGCATACTAGCATACAGCTGCTGCATTGCCTGCTGCTGTTCAGGAGTTTGAGTGAACGTCTGACCACTTGGTGTATTGGCATTTGTTGCTCCAGGTGTAGTTGCTGCTGGTGTTGTTGTTGTAGTAGTGTTAGTGGTTGTGTTTTGAGCAGGAGTTGCCCAAGGGTTATAGGTCCCTGGAGATGCCGTACCACCTCTAGCTCTTGACATAGCGGATTGCATCTGCATAAGACTCCGGAGAACCTCTGGATTGGACATTGCGTTCATAAACGCTGGGGACAGCATGGCTTGGCGCATTTCAGGAGTCATCGTGTTTGCAAGCATAGGGTTGCTGTCAATCATTTGTCTTAGAAGTTCCGGGTTGGAAAGCATCGTCTGGGTGACTTGTTGAATCATTGGATCGTTCATCATGCGTTCCATGTGCTCTGGGGACATTCCGGCAGCTCCTTGCATCCATGGTGGCATTCCCTCCTGTCCAAACATTCCCGCACCAAAGGGTCCTGAGCCAAATCCTGCATCTGCTGCTGCTGTAGCCGCTGGTATAGTTGATGATTCTGTATTTCCAATGTTTGTGCTTGGGGTGGTGGTTGCTGCAGACACACTTGGTGATGTTGTAGCGCCAGAGGAGTTACCGCCAGCTCCACCACTTTCCACTTTAGCCTTTCTCACGACCAAATGCACGGAATTTCCGTCCTTAATGTTATATACCTCCAGTAAATCTTCATCTTTTAGTATTCTTCCTCCGTAGATCAATCGCTGGCCATCTTTTGGAATCGTATTATCTAGCTGCTCGATTTTCTCTTTAAGCTGCCCCACTGTGGTGCTGGCTACATCCACTTTGATGGAAAATTTCTTCTCGTTAGTTCCCTTGATGTTAATCTCAATTTCGCCCATCTTTTTATGTACATGTGATGAGGGGATTTTAATTCCTTTTTCTTTTGCTGGTTATCCTGTACCTTCTATTTTTTGAAATATATGTGTGGTTTTTAAAATTTGCGGTTTTATTTAGCGAAATTAGCTGATAAAAATAATTGCAGAACTTGCCACCTGCTCTTTATTGAATTATTTTTTTTTGTTGCGATTTTCCTGCTAATGGTTTGCAAAAAGAAAGCGAAATAGTAGCATGGACAATGCCTACTAGTTCCGAAATTTTATGGGTCTATCTACATGTAAATAAACTCTTCGATTTTGTTCTTTTGTTTTCTAAATGCGCAGTTTTGAGACTGCATGCAAGTAGAGTAGCTCTACATTTCTGATAATACAACTGGGTACTGCCTCAGAACTTATGAAACTATCACCTTCGTATTGCTAACAGATCGCCTATTCAAGATACACCCCTTTGACGCTAAATAGGCTAGTTTACATCATAATATGATCGTTGTAAAAATACCAGCATAGTAAACAAGTTTTGCTTGTGGGAAGTTTTTCGTGATATGGACAAAATGAACATTTTTTATGATGCAGCAAACTTCAAGAGACATAACACAACAAAAATACCATAAACGTTATTTTGGCATATAGTTACATACAAAAACAGATGCTTTATGCGCTATAATATCTACACATGCTTTGGTGGTTGGAGTAGCATTTACTGATTCTACAACAACAAAAAAGAGGGTTTTTTCTTAAAGTGATGAGAAGATTGGCTGGCGCAAAGGATTAGTATATGATGTTTCATGTTTGAATTTTGCTGTTGACTTTTTTCCACCATTTTGGAAAACACATGGTAGGCTAAATCCTGTATTTCCACCAAATGGAGTGATGATTGGCTAGGCCAATTCAAAAGCAGTAATATACACTTCGTTTTTTTGTTCTTGTATTCTTTTATAAAGTGTACAGGTGCCAACTCTAGTTTGATAACTGCAATCAGTTTTGAAGAATTATTAGTAGATAAACACCAGGAAAAGTAAAAAAATGCCAGTGAGCTTGGGGTTTGGCTACGATAGATTCATTGTTTTTGGTGGCTCAAGTACCGAGGTAAGCTGCTTTTAATTGTATATCTTATTCGGGCAGTAAGACCTGGATAATAAATATATCTTTGGGTTCAATATACAAATGGAACCAGCTTAAAAATTGAGTTAAAGAAAATATTCTAGTTTGATTATTGTATGGTGTTGCTCCTACAAGTAACCTAAAGCATTTCCTTTTCCTTAATTATGTAAAAAGTTTGCATACGATACCAAACAAGGCGGATGGGTTGCTCAGATAGCCAATAAATACAAGGGAAAGATTGACGTTATAAACAGAGGTTTCTCAGGTACCCATGTTTAATTGTATATAAAAAGTATGCGTTTAACAGAAAAGAGAGAATATAGCATTTATTTCTGTAATTATAGGTTATAATACAAGATATGCAAAGGAGATATTTTTCAAGCTATTTCCGAGAACCGAGTGTATTTCTACCAAGGATAATGCAAATAAAAAGATAACACAGCATTTGCAGACGCTGCCAAGCAACGATAATGACTCTGAACTATCAAGATTTTTAAATAAATCCTTTTCCTCCGAGTGCGAATCAAAGATAAGGCTAGTCACTATATTTCTGGGTGTAAATGATGCATCACTACCATGGAATGCACTCCATATACCATTACCTGAGTTTATCGAAAACCTCTCTCAAATGATTGAGCTTATACACAACCCCAGCTCGGCCTACTACAATAAGAATATCAAGATAATCTTAATAACACCGCCGCCTGTACACGAAGAGATGTGGAAAATAGAATGTGCCAAATCAAATCTTCCAATGAATAGGAGTAATGAACTCGCAAAGCTGTATGCGGATGCGGTAGTGGAAGTTGGAAAAAAGTATAAAGTGCCTGTGGTTAATATTTATGACCGGATTATCGCTGAAATCCAAAATTACAGAGCATCACATCTTAAATCTGAGGCATCTGAAGGAAACAGCGTACAACAAGGTAGTGGTGATGATATGGAGAAGGGAAGGTGGTTTGGATTTGAGCAATTTCTCTATGATGGGTTGCATTTGAATGGAAGGGGAAATACAATACTGACAGAAATGATACTTGGTACTATCGCCACACACTTCCCTGAGTTGCATCACAGAAAATTGAAGCCGGTAGTTCCAACAATCTATGAGGCCATTGAATTTTATGACAAGCTTTCGAAAATGCACATCAAGAGCAAACTTTAATAGTATACTTTTTTGTGATTTACTGCGCTGCTTCTATGAATAAAATTGCATTTTTCATTTTCATTTTCCCAGGTTACCTCTATGCTATCGCCTTTAAGCATTTATTTCAGTACACGCTAAATGTCGAACATAAGGGAAGAGGGGGAGTCGATAGAGACCTTGATGGTGCAAAATTCAACACTAGCTTTAAACAACGCGGTGTGCTGCTCTTCTTGTTACACACACATTCTCTCTCCCTGCGTATGGGAGAATATATACAGATTATTTTGTATATTAGCTTTTTTTTTGTTTCTGTAGTTGGTGAGTGCTTTTTGCCCAGACCCCATATCCAATCACAAATGCCTCTTTAATCGAGTCAGCCAAATGATGGTATACAGTTAAACGAAATTAAGATTATGCGAATAAAAATTTTTTATTTGATAATCTTAACTATTGACAAATTTTTTTGCATTTATTATTTTTGTTGCTTCTTCCTTCCTAAAAAGGGGAAGGTTGGATCCAGTCGTCTAATTTCACAGCTCCCCATTTGCTACAGCCAAAAAAGAAAAAGGTGTGGTGGATATTAGTAATAGCAACTAGTTGTTTCCTGAAGCTTGATAATGTATAATAGGGATAGTTTATCTTTTTTGGTTTTATTAATTCACAATTGTCTTAGTACTGAAAAGTACAAATTAAACAGATAAAGTTAATTAAAATAGTATAAGATGAGCTTTAGAAACGCATTTCGGAGGCTTGGTCAAGGTTTGGCCGGAAAAATCAAAAACAATGGATTGCAGACGGCTCTTAAGCCTGGCAATATTATAGCTGACCAGGGTTTTCGAATAACTCCAACCGGACGGTTTTTTACCAGTAATAAAGGTTAGTTTTTGAGCACAAGATATTTTGAGGATAACGACCTAATGATTAAATATATTTTTGATTGTACGTACTATAGCTTTGAAGGAAAAGTAAGTAAAATTAAGTCAACACTATTCCAACCGTTCATTTTCGGGAAACATATGATTTTTTTTCTACTCTTTGAGTAAAAGTTAGTGTGATTAAGCATAATATAATTTCAATTTGACAGGATTCCAATAACCTTCGTGACACCCGAAAAACTAGAAATAAAGGCATTTGGCGAGGAAGGAATGAATCTATTAGAGGTAGCACATGAAAACGATGTAGATTTAGAGGGGGCATGTGAATGCAGCTGTGCTTGCTCAACTTGCCACTTGATCTTGGAGGAAGGGCTATATGACAACCTGGAGGAGCCTAGCGATGAGGAAATGGATATGTTGGACTTGGCATTTGGACTGACCGAGACTTCTAGATTGGGATGCCAAATCAAATTAACCAAGGATATGGCGAATTCAAAGTTTTACTTGCCTGCAGCTACCAGAAACTTCTATGTTGATGGCGCAAAACCGACACACCATTAGAGATTTGATTTATTACTGTTAGCACATAAATTCGAATAGTTTTGATGTATCCAAGATCGTAATTGTGGTTTGCTTTTGGTTTGTGGCACTGCGTTGCAAATGCTAACAATATATTTCTCGTGTTTATAGTATATTAAGTTGGGGGAGAGTGCTAGGTGTCAGATTGAAATAAAAATAGACAAAACAAAGATATAGTATAAAAACGGGAAAATAATGGACCACCGGCTCCTCCCACATTCCCAATATTTTCCGCTGAAAATGATGGTAAGGGTGCTCCACGCGCTTCTACAAGTACCGCTTCTCAAGCCATCTAATGTTTTGGCTAACGGATCAAAAATTAGACCAGTATGGTGGATACCGAAGAAAGTTGCAAATACTAAAACGGATAAAGTTTATGATGCTTTTGTTTATTAAAACGACTGGAATACATAAAAATGATTATAAACAGCAATACGAGGTATAAAGAAGGAACCCATCAAAGTACAAACAGTTATCACTGCTATCGTTATCATTATAATTGTTGTAATTGTAGTTGTTGCTATTTTTTCCCCTATTTTTTTGCCACTCCAAAAATCGGCAGAGTCGCACATGTACACATAAATAAAACATAGATACGAATCGATAACAAACCGGAAGATAAAGAGCAGATCGAAATAAAGAGTGGTAGAAGAGTTGTTGGCGGCTAAAACCTCTATGCCTCTTTCTTTTGAGATTTTCCGAGCAGTTGCTTGTGGATAAACTATTTTAATCATAACATAATTAGTGGATACGAGTTGGTTCAATAGAAAAAATACTAGCAATGAACAAGAAAAAGATGTTTGACTTACGGGGATAACACCACCACCAGCAATGGTGGCCTTTACCAGTGTATCCAACTCATCATCGCCCCTGATAGCCAGCTGCAAGTGCCTTGGAGAGATACGCTTAGATTTCAAGTCTCTGGCAGCATTCCCAGCCAGCTCTAGCACTTCTGCAACCAGATATTCCAAAATTGCTGCAGTATAGATAGCCGCTTTGGCTCCAACGCGGGTATTGTATTGGGTTTGTCTTTTTAGGTATCTGTGAATTCTACCTACTGGAAACTGTATTTGTACAAACATAAAAGTGTTAAGGTCAGTAAATATTAAGTTAAAATAGTAGTGAAAGGTATGAAAAGACAGTATGGTAATATAGGGAGTATCGATATACGTGTTAGGCTCTGTGCCTAATTTTAGACGCTGAACCGACATGTGTTGCCTATTATCGCAAAAAAAAAAACTGTTTCTGTGGTATACTTGCCTGGATCCCTGCCTTTGCTGACCTGGACATAGCCCTCTTTGGCATCGAACTGGTATATTTTCCGCCTGTTGCAGCTGCAGAGGTTTTTCCCTTGGCCTTTCCTGTTCTCGAAGGTGCATCCGCCATTTTTTTTTGTTTAGTAGATCGTTTTAGTGTATATTGAAGTTAGTATATCAAAAATATATTTTTTTATACAATACTGAAGTGTTAACACAATTAATAGTTGACTTTTTTTATAAAAGCAGGATTGGAATGAGCTATATCGAATGAACTGAATTTGTCAACGTCAAAAAAAAAACAATAACAGTGTTTTTTCAATCCTGAGTTTGGGGGTTTAGAATAAAGCCTCATCTAGCATTTGAAATTTTGATTTTCAAAAAAATATAAACACAGAAAATGCGTATATTTTTCGCTCCATCTTCATTACCTTTGAAAAAAGCGGTTTTCATTTTATAATATTCAAAAGTAAATTCGATATTCAAAAAGCAAAATAAAATAAAAAATCGAAAGTTGAAGGATAATGTATTGATTGGTTGGTAGGAACTTGTAACTATAAACCCTGCTAGTAAATGTAAAAAAAATGCCAATTAAAATTTTTTTTAGTACAATTGTTATGCCACCTAGCTCCCACTTTTCAAAAATAAAAAAAATAAAAACTCCACAATCAGAATTTCATAACCATTTCTACAATATTAAGCCTCCATTGGTGGATTCTCTTGAATTGGCTTGCTTAGCACAAAAAAAAAGACTATCTGTTTTTCGCCAGTTTGCCGAAATTTAGTAACAATTTACACGAAAAATGGAACATAATTCACAGCAACCTGTTTAGATAAAATTTCGCGTTTTATGTTGGGAATTAAATCCGACTTTTACCATGCTCTCAACTAAACTCTTATTTGCCTGAACTGAAGAAATACACAAAAAATGTTACAAATTGCAGGACTGTGCAAGCCAAGATGAAAAATACATGTCCTAAATGCTAATTAGTTCATACGCTGAAACAAAAGCAGACCTCAGTCACGTGCTCGAAAAAGTGCAGATATGTCTGACTCTACTATCCACAGGACACTTAAAACCCTGCATCAATACTGCTATCACTATCACCATCACTATCATTAACATTCCTTTCAAAAAACTCGCCATCGGCACCGTGTCTGTTGGTGAGGCTGTTTGTATTGACGGTTGAAAGTTCTGAGTCTATGTCGCTAGTGCATTCACCAAGCTGCTGGGTGACATTGCCATTTTCAGAATGCACTGCATCCAGTGACAAAAATTTGTTACGCGTTTCAAGCCATCGTTTTCTAGTAAACGTACGGAGCACCCTCTCGCCATCATCATCAATGAAGCTTACGGTGACAAATTTTTCATTGGATGACACTATACGCTCACCATTATCTATATATCTGTTGCCGTTACTATTGGCATTAATAAGCGATGTTGAATGTATGGATGAAGGTAGAGATGAAGATGAGTACGAAACTTTTTTTGAGTACTCTACGTAGTAGATTGGGGGAGGCCAGACTGCGTTTGAACCTAGTTAGCCGAAAAATTGAGCGTTTACGCCACGCTGATTAGAATTGGAGGAAAATGAAATAAAAGCAAATGAAAAAAAAGTGTACAAACCTTCTTCCTGGATATTTGTGTCGAAGTGTAGTCCTCTGCACCCATCATCAGCGTTATTTTTCGAAAGTGGGAGGATTGCAAGTAATAAATTATTACCAAGTACTTGTTTAAAGTTTTCCAGAGTACCCAGATCGAACGGATATTCAAACTATATATTTTTTAATAGTAATATGTCAGTACTTTGTTATTAACAAAAGGTAAGAAAGCAAGAATGCATGTCAATAATAGCAGAGGGTATCGAAAAGAGAATAATTACATCATCGAGTTTACCAGCTTCCACGAGCTTTTCCATTCTAGAAATCTCTGAATTTTCGATAGTTGTTGTGTTTCTGGAAATCAAAAAAGTGTGGAAAACACTGAGCATTCCAGCAAACATTATGGTGAGTAATATCATGAGAACATTTGTGACGATAAAAAACATCTCCTTTGTAGTGGTAAAATTGACCTAATTATACCATAAGGGTTAATAGTGCAATGTAAAAAGCATATATCTTTCGCGAGTAGCTGCAAAAAATAAATGGAACATAGTGTACTTACGTGTATGTAATCGTATGGATATCTAACCATTTTGTAGATCTCAAATATTCGTAGAAAATGTAGCGTCAAAGCGAATACGCAGCCGAGATCAACAAATATCAAGAATTTGTAAAAGTGAGCTTGGTTATAGTACCCAACACAGTTATTTGTCCAGGGACCTAATAACACAACGGTAGCATTAAATGCGTGGATTAGTACTGATTTTATACACATGGGTAAAAAGAAGGGAAGAAAAAAAAAGCTTTACAGTGATGATCCATCTTCAAAACGCATTTTCCACAAACTTTACAATGGTGAGCCCTTGGGGGTTTATGAACATCACAGGTTCTGCAGTACCTGTTGTTCCCATTTGTATTCCGCATATAATTGCTCTCTTGAGCGGGGGGTGCCATCTTGGCATTTTCAGAATGTCGATGTTTCAAGTCAGTGTCATTTGTGGTATTAGTCTGAATCGCAGTGGCAACTACAGTCTTTGTTGTGACGTTGCATTGTTCGCTGGTCTGGTCGTTTTCGGTTTTCTTGTATTGATAGCTCTATTCGATAACAGAAAAAAAAGTTTACAAAATTGACAATGTTGAAAAAAAATGAGAAACAACAATAGATGGGATAAGCTTATTATTACTTACATTTACATCTGGAATCTGCCCAGGATCAACGGTGCAAGCCAAGTAATAGTAGAGTAGGATCAATCCAATAATAATGTTGAAGGCTGATAATACAAAGGTACGAGAATCTGTAGCATTGGCGTTATCGGATTGGCCTTGGAATTGGAAGCGAGACTTGGGCTCGAGGTAATCCCAAAAAACATAATACTGGCTAGTAATTGCTATGTATAGAATGTACGCAGTGACACCAATGACGTATAACTGGCCACTTGTGATTACAATGTATCCTGCCATAATCTATCTGTGCTGAGTATACTTTTTAGATTTATTTAGGGTCTCAAGAGGATAGAAATTGGAAAAGTAAAAGAATATGAAAATAAACATGTGAATAAATGAATGGTGTATTGTGTATTGTGCTATTATTGTTACATTAAAACAATCAGGCAAAAAAAACAATAATAATCAGAGGATTTACCATGATGACATTGTACGCTAATAGTTTTCGGCCTGGATCTGTTTTTTTTTTTTGGTACTAAAACTTGGAAAACAGTCATGTTAAATCGAGATCCACTTGGTAATAAATAGCCTAAAAGTACATGTTAGCCCAATACACGTGGAGTATACAAAACCTACTAGACAAAGCCTGTTTGGTATTACAACTAGTGTCGTAGCCGACAGTAGTAATTCTCGATAATAAATATTAACGTAAATTGGATAACTTACAAAGAGTCAGAGATAAGGAAATAGGAAGATAAAAAGGCTAAAAAAGGAGTAAGGAAATTAAAGAGTACGTTTTTGGTAGATAGTTAATAGGGTTAGTTAAGTTAGATATATCTAAATAAAGTTACAATATAAGTCGCAACACGACAAATTGGTAGCACCCAAACAAATGACAGACAAGTTTCAGAGTGCACGAACTTTGGGGATGATAAGGGTAGAGCCGTTTAAAGGCGAAGAGTTAAATGCGGATTTTGCAAAATGGGCAAAGGAGACTTCGCGAGATCTTCTCGCTGGAGGTGTGGACGAGGAAAAACAGAAAAAAACTTTAAAAAAATACTTACTAAAGATGAATACACACAGAAAAAATACAATAGACAAACCA
>LSSK01000776.1:0-14372 GCA_001969505.1 Zancudomyces culisetae | reverse complement strand
GCCTTTTAAAACGGTTTTGGATAATATAGACGCAAAATAAAGGGAATAAACAATAAATAAACTTCATAAAACAAATAGAGCTAGTGGTGAATGCGCCAGAGGGAATACTTGCAGGGCCAGTAAGCGAAGACAATATTTTCGAATGGGAGGCATTGATTGTGTAAGCCTTTCCCCCCCCTTCCATTTGCAGAGAAATACCAGTATTTCTAGAGAAAGTAGACTGAAAATAAAAGTATGTTTATGTGTATACAAATTTAGTGGCCCTGCGGATACGCCTTTTGAAGGCGGTGTATTTCCGGCAATCCTTAAGTTTCCAAAAGATTATCCTCTCAATCCACCAACAATGCGTTTTACCTGTAAAATGTTTCATCCAAATGTGTACGAAAATGGTGAAGTTTGTATTTCTATCTTGCATCCCCCGGGAGAAGATCCTAATATGTATGAAAGCTCTTCTGAAAGATGGAGTCCTGTTCAATCAGTCGAAAAAATCTTATTGAGTGTACTGTCCATGATCGCCGAGCCGAATGACGAAAGCGGTGCGAATGTGGACGCTTCGGTAGGTATATTTATATAATTGTATATAATTGTACATAATTGTATATGTGTGTACGTGTATTTTATGTTTCGTATAAAGAATCCCTCAGTGTTTTTGTATATAGTCTATTTACATTTCAAAAACTCCAGCAACATATTAAAAAGTAAAATACACTATCAAAAAATTATCCTAACAAGTGCTTTATAAATAATACAGAAAATCTTCAGAGAAAACAGGGAGGAATATAACCGAATAGTCCGTGAAAACGTTAAGGCTACTTTGGGGCTCAACTAGCGAAAAACACCACCAGAGGGTATTATTAGGCATGTGTCGTTGAACGCACCGTTATTGTAACTCCATTCCTTTCCAAGCTTTTTTTCGTCGGGAAAGTCTATTGATTCTATTTCTTTTATCAATTCTTGGATGTTTTTGATCTTATTTTTTATTAGATATTCGCTAAAGTCATTTCCAATTATTAGTATCTCTGCTTTTGTTTCTCGACTTTGATCTATGACTTTTTCATAAAGCTCTGCCTCACAGTGTGGCATATAAAACAGCGTCCTCGAGTCTAGCTCCTCTAAATTCCCCTCAAGGTAGTCAATGCCGTGATCCATGTATAGCTGAATATCATCTTTCGTGCTTATTGGATCATAGCCAACCGCTCTTGTATTTTCTAGCTCTTCTTTTAAAAGTAGCAAGAATGCAAACTGGATTCGCGCATTTCTGTTCCCTCCAATATTTCCTATCCCATAAACCACGACCAATTCGGGATTGAACGTCGATATTTTCATCAATATATCTTTTTTTACCTCTTCGTAGAACCTTGAGCTTCTAATTCGCTGTTTGTATTCAATAATATCGTTTTTTGTTTTTCTCAGCTCAGCAGTAGTTGTTTTCTTCTTAGTACTGCCTCTCTTTACCGTAAAAATATGCTCCTTCTCATCTTCTACCCGAGTAATAGAATGATCATCGCTCTCGACTTCTTCCTCCTCTTTTTTTTCTTTCCTTCGTTGCTTTCTTGTTTTTTTGCCACTCTCTAGATATTTGTACATTTCTCGTGTTTTCTTGATCTATGTTCTATCACTGATCTTGTTGCCTTGTTCATATGCTTGAGTATCGCTTTACTATATTTGGCTCTTCAATTACTCTTTCATTTTTCCTCGGGTGTATTTTTCTAGAATTGTACCTCGAGTTTTCTAGTAGTACAACTTTCTAGCTTTATTTTTGGGTTGAAGTGCATGCCAAGCTTTGAAAAGTAGCAATACACATGAAAGCGTAAAAATATAAAAACCTGAAAAACCAATCCAGAACTAACTTGTGTTTTCCTGTGCTGTGATCTGATACACTAGTGGCCCACTTATTGACTATTTTTTTTTCTAAAAAAATTTTTTCATGCTCTATTCCTTGCCGAGCTATATCTGGATCTTGTTTCATCTACAAAAAAAAAAAATAAACGGGAAATGCATATGGAAAAGATGGAGCCGAAATATCGACGTCCGATTTTTTGTGCTGTGAGATAGTTATCGCACCTCTAACCTTGTTGTTCTATGTACAAGCTCCGACAAGCAAGCGTACGAACACGCTAGGAATTTACGTTCAACCATGGAACTTCCTCAACTGCGGTATTTGCATTGAGGTTTCCTTATTTGGCTTTGATGATTCTCGGTGAGAAACAACAATTATTGCGGATTCTTTATTTTTCCCTTGATTAGCCCATTATGATTAACAAAAAGGCGTTTTTCCATTCCGATTTTTTTTTCTACTGCCCAGATTTGCAGTGATATTGGGATTAGAAATCACTGAAATGATATTTTGAAGCATTCACTGATTTCAGCTGTCCACTAGCGTTCTTTTAATAGTTGCGGCTAAAAAAAAAATTGTATACAAAAGCAATTTTTTACAGGCTTAAAGATGCCAATTACTCATTAAAGTGGCCAACTACGTCATTTTCACACCAATCAGAAATATATAATAATTATAAAAACACAAAACGCCATTGAAAACCATTGTATTTTTTTTGGGCTTTTGCGAAGCAATTAGGAAGAAGTTGGAGTTCAAAACCTGGTATAGTGAAGGAAAATGTTTATTACTCGCCAAGTATGCCACCTTATTACACGTTTTTTTTGTTGCAGAGAAATTATGCCCCAGATGAATCAACAAAGGGGCATCAATACCTGCTAGCCTTGTTTATGCACAAAGATTGATAAAATGACACAATTATTTCTTTGAAAATATCGCTTAATAGTAAATACATCATAAACTTTGTACTAAGCTTAATATTTAAGACTTGAGGCGTGAAGTAAACGTGTAAACGCGTAATTCCAGATCAAAGGTGTGTTCTTTATCTGACGCTTTCTATTCAACTATACGTAGATAAATAATATAAAACACAAGTGAAATCGACATGGCACAGATCACCAAGCGAAAATCCGGTACTAAGTCTGAGCTCGCTTCAAATGATCTTAATAAAAAAGTAGAACCACTCTGGACAAAAAATGTGATTGACCAGGATGAAAAGGATATTGAAAATATGGAAACCTCGATCGTGACGGTTTTAGGGACTGTTTTATCGATAATCTACCTAGCAAGCCGAATGACAAATAATGAATTTTTCAAAAAGCTTACCATAATTTCATATCTGCTACCTGAGGACGGCAAATATCGCAAGGGGATTAACGATGTCTACTATTGCATATACTTGACAATGCTTATTTTGTTTGTAAGAGCGGCATTTGGAATGTACTTTGGACGACCTTTGGCGAGATATCTTAAAGTCAAAGATAGTAGACAGGTAATGCGCTTCGCGGAGCAGCTATGGGGTGCAATAATAGCTATAATTTCGTTTTCGTCAGGGATTGCGCTGATCGTCCAGTTTCCTGAACACTTCCGTCAAGATACAGTGTGGACCAGCTATCCTATCCTAAGAATGCCATATGTACTCAAGCTTTATTACCTGGCCGAAAATGGATACTGGCTTGCCACATTAACATATTTGTTTTTGGAAAAGAGACGGAAAGATTTTGCTATGATGGTTATCCACCATTTTTCCACCATTTTTCTAGTGGCTGGCTCCTACTACATTAACTTTACTTCAGCTGGAGTCATAATTCATGCAACTATGGATTTGGTAGATATATTTTTGCCGCTTGCAAAGATATTCAACTACATTGGCCTTCAGCTGTACTGTGACATTTCTTTTGTAACAATGGCCATAGCTTGGATCTTTTCCCGCCACTACGTATTTTTGCGCATACTTCACGATGTTATCTTTGTCTCGTCACGACTTGCAAATCCTAATTGGGATCCTGCGAATGGTCTATACTACACCAGAAACACTCGCCACCTTTTCCTCTTCTTTTTGATTGCGTTAGAGGTTTTGTTCTTTATTTGGCTCTACAGTATTTTAAAGATCATCTATAGAGTCGTAATGGGCAATCAGCTAGAAGACATTCGCTCTGACGACGAAGAATAAGATGATATTTTACCACCAACTTTATTTCCATTTAGACTTTTTCCAGCGATATAAAAAACCCTATTATAGTAATTTTTAGTAAATATACGATTGTTGTTATACCAAATCTTGAACCTAAAGTCTGATGTAAATACTCTTTTCTTTTATTGAGGAGGAATACAATTAATAGTTCATGTAGCATTCAAGACATATATATCTCAGCACATGTTGTGTCGGTCGTTTGTTGATTGAGAATCTTGGTGTATTTATGGTTTGGTAGCTGGATGGTGGATCAACCGAAGTGGTCGGGAATACGTTACTGTTAAACAGTCATTCACACTACTACCTCTACTACTACTACTAACACTAATACTAATATTAGCATTAGTGGTAGTGCTATTATTCTCACAATATTTTAAATTCAAATGATAGAACTGGTTTAAGGACCATCTCATAAATTAAATCACACTTCTTTTCAAATACTACTCATGTTAAGGTTTTGTTCGGGAATAGCATCTGGTTTTATTGGATTAATTTAATGGATAATTGTATATCATAAAAAAAAAGTAAAAGCTCTATTAAAAGAAGCAAATATTAAAACAAATTACTTTGAAAATTAAAAAAACGAAAGACTTGATAACACTACTTGCTGTTAACTTGAAAGTATCATATCGTTAAATGTTTTCTAAAAAAGGTAAAACAATACTACCCGCAAAAAAACTAGTAAGTTGTCACTTTTTCTTGCAAATTATACGTTTACATTCTTAATTTTAAAAAAACGAAAACTACAGACATGCGGCTCTAAAAAGAAGGTCAAATAAACTACTATAGGCTCCAAGAAAGACAAATGAGGAACTTATAAACAACATACTATCCTCTATGGAGGATATTTACAATCTTAAAGGATCCACACTCTCCTTCGAGGAGCTATATCGCTCTGGGTATACACTGGTTCTGAATAAGCAGGGTGCGGTTTTGTATAAAAATATTGAAAAGAAAATTGGGGACCTGATTACACGGAAAAGGCATGAGATTATAGATACAAATTTTGTTGCGTTTGAGGAGAAGCTTAGTGTGGAAAGAGGTATAGAGTACCTGAAAAGGATGAAAAGGCTATGGAATCTGCATATTATGAGTGTAAAGATGATTAGAGACGTATTGGTCTATTTGGATCGAGTATACATCAAAGCGAATAAATTACAAAGTATATACGAAGTTGGGCTTAGTGTTTTTAAAAGAAACGTGTTGTTATCCAAAACAAAAATGCTGAAAGGAGAAAGGGAGGTTATAGAAGTTATAGCTGAGGTCTTTGCGGTGCTTATTGAGCACGAAAGAAGGGGAGTAGTAGAGCTAAACAGCACTAATATGAAGGGGATTACAGAAATGATACAAGAGATGTCAGGTGGAACTATAGCCAACATGTTTGATAAACAATTCTCTCCAAAAATATTAGAGCAGTCGAAAAAGTACTATGAGGAGTATTCTCAAAAGCATACTACGAATTTAACTACGCTTTTAGAGTATTTAAAAGACGTGGAGGGTAGCATTACTAAAGAGCAGGTTAGAGGAGATGGGTATTTAACTGAGGGACTCAAAGAACGAGTGATCGAGATAACGATTAATGAGTGTATCGAAACTAAAGGCAAAAGTATACTGAATAAATATACCAAAGAGATACACGAATATTTGCAAAATAACTGTACCGAGGAATTAAGCCTGATATACAAAGTATTAAAACTAGAGAAAAGCAAAAGTTCGGTTGCCCAGTTAATAGACATAGTAAGGATGCATATAATAAGCATACCCCAAAAGCCAGGCGGTCCAAGGGAGGGTGGTGTGAGTAGTGGAAAGAGTAAAAATGAAATGTTAATAAATGAAGCAATCAAATGGGTCGATCACGTTATTGATATTTACAAAAAGTATACAGCGATTGTGGAAGTGGGGTTTGAAAAAAATGTGCAGTTTCAGAATGCAGTGTACAAGGCTATAGTGACAGTAGTCAACGAAAACAATCGGGCGCCAGAGTTCATAGCTGTTTATATTGATTATTTTATCAAAAGGAGCTTAAGGGAAACTGTAGAAGAAAAATATTTAAACCAAGCGATAACTGTATTTAGATTCCTGAATAGTAAGGATAAGTTTGAGCATTATAGTTGTTTGTATTTATCAAAACGGTTGCTTACGATTACAATATGCGATTACGAGGTTTGGCTTATAAACAAATTGAAACAAGAGTGTGGTTCCCATTTTACGCTGAAAATGGAGGGTATGCTCAAAGATATCCGAGTATCCAATGATTTTAGCATTGAGTTTACCGAATGGCTATCTCGTGAAAATACAGATCAAATACCGAAAAAGAAAAACATTTTGGATGTTAAGATGCTAACGCATACAAATTGGCCTGTGGATAGCTCAACTTTTGATGGATTAAAATCAGTTGCATTGCCTCAGGAATTGTCACCTTTATCCAATAGGTACCAGGAGTTTTATTTGGGGAAACATAGTGGGCGGAAACTTATATGGCTATACAATCAGGTAATCTTCATTTATATACATAGCGTACATATTATGGCAATATTAGTAGCATATACCTGCTATAGTAACTTTACAAATACCGCAATGTATCATAAAATTTTGATAGGGGACAGCAGAGTTAAAATTGAACTACCTCAAAAAGGGAACGTACGAAGTGGTTGTGTCCACATACCAAATGCTTATTTTGATGTTATTCAACAACAAGACTACACTACAGTTAACCTATAACCAAATTAAAGACCAGACCGGGATTTCAAGTGATATTGACCTCAAAAGAAATCTACAAAGTCTGGCGTGCCTAAAACATAAAATCCTTCTCAAAAGCCCTGATACTAGCCGCACTGTACTCGAAACCGATGAGTTTAAGTTGAATTTACAGTTTTCTGCACCAGTCAGAAAACTACGGATTCCTTTGATAGCTGCATCAACTTCTGATTCCTCAGCGGCCTCCAATGGCGCATCTGTAGGGCTAAACTCCGAGTTTGATGAATCTGAAGTTGACAACAAGCTGATTGAACAGAGGAAATACCTCATAGATGCTGCCATAGTTCGCGTTATGAAGCACAGAAAGCTTCTCTCTCATAATAGCCTTATCATTGAGGTGACTTCTATCCTTAGCGCCCGCTTTCTGCCAGATCCAGCACTGATCAAACAGCGAATTGATTCCCTGATTGATCGTGACTACATTGAGCGTTCAACTCAAGATCGATCTGTTTATTTGTATATATCCTAACATAATATTTTTGCTTTCCATTCTATAAAACTCTTATATTGTTGTGTCTCTTTGTAACCATGCGTGTCAACCTAAAATAAATAAGTAAAATACATATTATATTGGTGTTAAAAGATAGACTCCCTATACTCTGTAATTTGATCTGATATTTTTTGAAAGACATGGTTTATGTATTAGTACTTTCTAACCGTTTCTGAACCATACCATTTTTTCCAATCCAGACTCCACATATCCCACTTTTTTAACCTTCTTGTTTGCTATTTGTACTTGTATCTGCCCAAGCTTTCGCTTCCGCTCATTTGCTTCTGTGCTAGTTACACTGGCACCACTTCTGTTGTGTTCGAGATCTTGTTTTATCATTTCGACTGCCTCTTCTATCAATTTCTTGAAACTTGCTTGTACTTCTTTTTTGACTTTGTTGATCTCGTTTGCTCCAACCTCGATTTGCTCTGCTAAATCCTGCACCTTTACAACATTCTAATTGTATAAATATAACCATAGATATTTACCGAATGATACCCCTTTAACAGCCCGTAGTCACAAAAAATACACATTATAGTCAGCATCACGCTAAAACGCTTTGGAATATTAAATTTACCTTCTTTACACCATTTACCAACAATAAAAACACTGCTGCCTCTAAAGCACAATCTTCAGCAACGGCTTTCTTTCTCTTATACTCGCCAACTATGTTGCGAACATAACTGTCCATTCTGGCCTCCATTCCTACTCCGATTCCATACTTTATGCTCAGGTCTTTGAAATCTACCTTCTTTTCATATCCCAATGTTTGTCTCACTGCAACCAGATTTGTTGTAAAGACCGCTTGTTTATACCCACTAAGTTTCACCAGCGTTTTTGTATCAAGTTTTGCCCTACATCTATAGAAACAAGAATTTTACATTTATTTGGTTTCTTTTTTGTATTTTAATCCAAGAGTGGGCATAAATACAATTCATAAAAAAGGGTAGTCAAGGAGAAAATCTCTCATTTACTTTTCGCAGGCTAGTAAAACAGATATTGGGCCGATTAAAACACTAAGTTCTTTTTTATTTATTCGATTTTGCTTTGCCCTTATTTGACTGTGTATCTGAGCACTCAGTTTGAGCACTTCTCTGGCTTTATCCGAATCTAAAACGACTCTGTCTATCAGATTTTCCAAGACGTTATTCATTTCGATACTGATTTCTTCTTATTCCAAGGTACCCTTTCTTTGAAACAAAGCTATGTATTATTCACTTTGTAAGCTAAGGATATTTTTTTTGACTGGTAAAACCAAAGCCTGCTTGATGTTTATTTTTATTTACAGCCCGATTAGCGAGAATGCTATAGGATGTTTTTGTTATTGTAATCATGAACAAAATGGAAAACAGCAGGATAATGGGGTAAAAAAAAAAGTTGTCATGACAAGCTCAGTACTAAGAGATTTCAGAGGTGCTTTGCTTTGAGTGCAGTTACTGTTCTTTTTACTGTTGGAGCGAGATTTTAGTATACTCGTCACGCTGTGCTAAAACAGTATATCATGCAATATTTAACACGTTATCGACTAATGTGCATACTTTAGCTTTAACACATTTAATACAATTTTATTGCTGGGTGACTCCTTAATAGATTTGTAAACTTTTTAAGATTGTACTAATGGTGGTGGGGGGTTTTTTTTAAAAAAAAGTGATTATCTAGTCCATTGAAGTAAAACTAAGAGGGAATATTTTTAATCAGCAATAAAAAATGATGAGCCGTCACATTGTTGCAAAAACCCGGTATCCACAGAAATTGAACGTATAAAATCTTATACTCACTAATATTACTGATTCGATATACATAACTATAGCTCGCTTCTATTCCTTTTTGAGAATGAACTCCTCACAAAAATATATCAGGTAAGCCCACACCTCCACACGCAGCTAAAGTCAATAAATAGGAAAAAAGCGACAAGATAAATGTTTATAATGCGTGAGGTGGTGAGTAACTGTAATAGTAAAAGAACTGTTGGTATCATTGATTGTGATTTATGGGGTACGTACTGAAAAATAACATGCTGATCAGTAAAGCTACCAGATATTCCAAGTATTTTTGTCTATATATTATATTTGCTTGCATTTACTTTTATTGAAAATTTAAATCTGCTTTAACTTACACACTATTATTGCAATTTAGAAAGTTAACTTGGTTATTAATTGGGTGTTACACGGAATTCATATCACAAATAATGCTAAAAATATCATTTTTCTAAAAGGCAGTTATCTCGTTGCGTATGATACACATAATATAAATGTAGCAGAAAGTGAGCATTCAAGGAATAATGGTCCAAAAAGCTGGAGCATTTTTGTGGATAAACGCTCTATGAATAATGTTCATAAGTGGAGAGGATGTAAAAATGTCACTCACCCTAGAACTATGCGGAAAAGAATTCTTGTTTTTCCGTATCATACTTAGCGATAATATTTGACAGTAACAAAAAAGGCGAGACTCCATTTATAGATTTAGGTGAGAGGAACGTGTATGTTTTTTTTTGTTTTTTTTTCAAAAGCGCTGGTATTCTCATTTTCAAATCAAGACAAGAATTTCAAACTTGTAGTCCGGCCTTATTAAAAATGAAGTGCGCAATATCTATTATTGTTGTGGTCATTGTTCTACCTGTATATAACCGTGTTTTTTTCTTTTTTGGAGTTATTTTTTGGTTGGGCATACATATTCTATTCTGAGATTTTTAGTGGTTATAATAAATCGAAAAAAAGGTATCCCTATTTAAAGAATTAAAGAGGGTGTTGTTCAACTAAAATTGAACTAGTTAACCCAGAACTTAATTGTTTAAAACGAAAAATAGCATTGTATTCTGTTGAATAATCATCTAGACCAAATTGCTAACAAATACAGTGTGTTTTATAGAGCTTGCACTGAGGACCTGAAAAAAAAACAAAATATTTCAGACATCCTGAACGGAGATATGAATCATTTTTGCCATTTTTTTCATTCCTGATATAAAAAGCATCTACGCTTTAAACATGGTGTTTATATTTTTACTTTGTTCATTGAATGTTGGAGTGCATTAGGAAATAAAAACATTAAAATATTCAAATGTATTTGCGGTACCGAGATACTTTTCATTGATATATTGCTACTTTGCTACACATAAAATTGTAATAGATAATTTTATTGCATATTACGACAGAGTCAAGTACAGAAAAGCGTGAGGTAAGTAGAAATTGGTTACATATGCTTATTTATGTGTTATACCTCCTACAAAAACTAGTTGGTGCTGAAGCTTTAATACAAAACGCTAATTATTATAATAAGCCGTTTTATTATACTATTTACATAGCCAAAGAGCGAGAAGAATAAATAATAAGGAAAGGGAAAAAAACAAAAAAAATAAAATGACGGTAGGAGGAAACGCAGTTAAGCTTATGTTTGATTCTTTTCAAACAAAAAGTTATGTTGATGGCTTAATAAGCATCAAGAAAGAACGAGAAGAGGATGGGAAGGAAGTCAGTAAAAAGAAATGGATCCACTGTTATGCAGAGGTTGTTGGTCTAAAAATACTGTATTGGAACTTTGAAAACCCCTTGTTGAGTAGATACAGTAATAAAATAAAGCCCTTACTCAAAACAAAAAGAGATGTCAGCTATGACCAAGTGAACGAGATTGTAAACATGGTCAAGAGTGTTGTTCCCATTGCAGAAGAGATAAACATCTCAGAAGCTGTGTGCTCTGAAATCGGAAGGCTAAAAAAGAGGGATGGTCTAGTAAAGTTGCAAACGGGTGGAAGTGCTGAATACCACATATATACAGGAAGCGAAGCTGGAATGCATGACTGGGTATTAGCAATTCGGCTATCAACTTTTCAGTTGGGATGTATTTACGAAAACTATACCCTTGGTGTTATAAAAGAAAAGTACCCAAATCTGTTGAGCGGCAAATATGTTGATATCAAATACACTGTTAAGGCCAGGCTTGGAAACAAATGCGAATGGAAAGAAACGGAACTGGAGATAGGTATCATTGGACTTCAAAACAAATGGGAGCTAAAGTTCTGGAGACGTGTTGACAAAAACGCCAAAAAGAAAAAAAATCTGTCTAGTACAATTTTTGATGTAGAAGCTCTGGACAACATTTATGCCATTTTTTCAGATAAATCTACAGTTAACAGCGCAAATCACCCTATGTTGAAAGTGGAGGGACGTTTTGTTGATAGATCTGAGGAAAAAAACAAAAAAGAGGAGACATGTGACTCACTGTTGATTTTGTTCGACAACTCTGAAGAAATGTTCAACACATTTCTTAGACTGGTTCGAATATATAATTTGTATGGGTTTCCTCAAATATTTGCACCAAACGTTAATATCATTGGGAAAGAGAATCTGATTGATATTGAATACTTCAAAGGGCACTATATTGAGGTAATGGAGCAGGAGAATGCACGAAAAAAGATTCGAAGTATAGCTTGCAGTCTGGTAAATGGTGAATTGGTTGTGCCAGTAGGAACTAATAGTAGGCAATTAAACGGTCTAAAGGAGCAACTTTCAAAATTCCATACACCCGTAGGTGAAAACTCTCAACTAAGAATGGAACAGTCTCTGTACGACAATAGAAACAAAACCATTAGGCATAAGCTAACCTCAGGAAAGTTAGGGTTTTTCTTTTCTAGAAAAAAGAGTAGGCCTACGCAACCATCACAAGACGATGTTCATAATTTCTTTGATCAGAAGCCTGTAGAGGTATTTCAAAGTAAACCCAT
Organism: Zancudomyces culisetae; assembly: GCA_001969505.1. Classification (NCBI taxonomy): domain Eukaryota; kingdom Fungi; phylum Kickxellomycota; class Harpellomycetes; order Harpellales; family Legeriomycetaceae; genus Zancudomyces; species Zancudomyces culisetae. The sequence continues at coordinate 2,380 of LSSK01000776.1, read as the reverse complement.
AGAAAACAATCCACCCTTCGAGCAAAGAGATTTCAAAATACCCGAACAAGACACAAACAAACTTGGGCTTCAGAGCATGGTGGACATCTTTCCTAATTTTGAAGCGAGTGACACATTAAACATTGAAAGTATGATGAACAAGGTTAGCGTAATGAATCTTGGAGACAAGCCATCTACTGAAAATGGTCTTAAAAAACAGGTGGATGGTAGTGCTACAATAATCAAACCTGTAACCAACATACATTCTGGCAACAAGGATGACTCGGATTCAGAACCGGATGTACCTCTATCTACAGTGTTAACAAACACTTTTGGAAAGAGTGATGGGAAAAAAGCTAAACAAAACGATTTAACGCAGTTTACATATGATAACTTGGATGCGATAACAGCCAATGCTGATCTTATTTTAGATAACGACGACCTGAGCATTCCTTACAACAACAATGGATACAACTCAAACCAATCTGCTTTAAATAATTGCAATAATCCAGTATATACAAACCCAGGTCAGTTTGGTCAAGGAAATATGGCAATGAACCAAATAAATACAAATAGCATGATTATGAACGGTATGGATATTTCAGGACAAAGTCAAGCAGGCTATGGTGGTGTCAACACTAACAGTATGGTTGGTATTAATGGGTTTGATCAAAGTATGGCAAATATTGCTGGTATGCAGGCTATGAACGATCCACAGCAAATGTACTCAGGAAACGGTTATGGAAACCCAAATCCGATGAATCCTGTTGAAATGGGCGGCCAAATGAACTCAAACATGTATCCCATCAATGGTGGGTACGACCCAGCGTATGGGGATATGAACGTCGGGTATGATGGGATGATGCATCACCAATCCCAAGACATAGCCATGCTAAATAACAGCTACCCTGGCGGTTTACTTGGTTTAGCAGCCTCATACGTACCAAAGACCGAGAATGTATTAGGATTTCCTGTTCCTGACGAGGATATGGGCGGACCGCTAATATCAGTTCAAAAGAAAACTGACACAATGCAAAACCCTGCAGGTCTTGTAGCGGCGATAGCAAATAGGGAACAGCTAAAAAGCGATCAAAAATATAGGGATTCGGGTAGTTTAATGAGAGGAAGGCAAATAAAGAAGATGGGCGAAACATATGGCACCGTTTCTGGAAAGAGTTCTAGGCTTGGAATGTCTTCCAGTACATTTAATCAAAACGACGATACAATGTCTGTTGTTGGCGGATATGCTAACCAAACACTCGGTCCAAGGCCTGCTACTTCAATGTACTTCCACGAAAGTCCACATGCAATGAACGAAAATTTAGGTGGGTCGGTGATGAATGGAGGAAGGCCTCTTTCGATGAATGTCAACAGTGCGTTTGGTGGAAGCGTTGCAAATCTTTCGGCCTTTGTGCAAAATTCAGGGATAGGCCACTCGCGTTCGGTGCTCGGATACCATACAAATCACAACGCAATAGATGAAATGGGTGTGTCTGGTGGTAGTTATGAAGGTTTTAGACCGCGAAGTAACATCTATGGACCTTCAAATTCATTTACAAATCTACCACAGTCGTTTGGAATACACGCCAACGGAGGGAGACCAGTTAGCGGAATCCAAAGTATGGGAGGACCTGGATTTAGAGGATCTACAGTCGGGGGGAAGTTAGGGGGTTATGATGGTGCTAATCGCATGTCGATTATGTCTTCAGCTGGAATGGGCTACCCAAACAATCGACTTAACCGTTCTTCCCTTGTTTTTAATGGAAATCAACCAAGCGATCAAACCCTGAATGCTTCTATTGGAAATATCAATGCAGGCTATGGGATACAAAACCAACAGTTTTCAGAGGAATTTCCTATGAATGCCAACCCTAACAGAATGTCTAGAGTTACTCACGGGTTTGGTCAAAACTCTGACTTTGCGCCCATAGGAGGTAATAGAGGTATCCACGCACCACATAATGCTCCAGTATTTAACCAGCACCTAAACAACAGGAATTCGACTGCCTTCAGCTCACAGCTCAAGCAGTCAAGCAGCCTCAACTCGCCGGTATATCAAGATTTTATGATTGATTTGACTATAACGCAAAAAGTAGCGCAAAATTTTGAGGCATTTTTAGACAAGTGTGTAGATTCCAAGCCCTATTCGGTAGTAACCATGTCTGATGTATACTCGTGCTACTCAAGGTTCTGCCTGAAAAATGGACTTACAGAAGAAGAAAAGCCCAATATTGACCAGTTCATCAAAATGCTAAAGGTTGCTGATTGGACTCCAAAGGAGAATAAGGAAGGCGAAAGCTCGTATTACAATATGATTCTTGTATAACTCTGCGACAACCTGTGCATATTTTGATTTTTTTATTTTATTTAGGTATTATATTGGAAAATGAAAAATTACTTG
>LSSK01000774.1:0-27743 GCA_001969505.1 Zancudomyces culisetae | reverse complement strand
ATGAAGCCAATTTAAAACAAACAAATAGTAGTATAGCTCACAGGTTCGGTTGTTTAGTGGGTATATCTCTTTCGCTGAAGGTTGCTCTCAACTAGCAAACGCTAAAACAAAGATTTTAAAAACTACTATAACAGATATTAACCAAATCTTACCAACAAAAAAAAATAATACCAGTAATAAAGTAAAAAAAATCCAGCCTTTAAGGATTTTGGTTTGTACATAAATAAAAAAATTACATAATACTGGCCATTTTCGTTTACCATTGCTACGCAAAATCCCCAATAGCTGGATGATCTCGGAGCTAATTGGTTTGAGCTTGATATACATCTTGTTATGTACACTTGCAAGTTACAAAAACCCATAACAAGAAATTACATAAACCAGATACACATGTAAACATGGTTTGTATAGAACATGTCTACCAACACACTACTACTTCCGGGTTGAGAAAGGATTCCGTTCTCCTTGTTGGGCAGTTTTCTTACTAATTGGTGACGAATCTCATTTGTTGCCGATGAAGTGCAATCTTGGCTTTCCCTTAGTTAGCTGAAGTTACTTTCTAGTACTGATCGGCCAATCTAGTTGTAGAGCAGCATTTTTACAGATAGAGAGTTAGAAAAGGTGATAGCAGCAGGAGTAGGAGTGGAGGCGAACCTAGATGTAATAGTGGTAGTAGAAAGTGTCGCAGAAATAAGCACAAACCTCATGGAACACGTGTCCCGGTTTGTGTATCACAAACACACACTGGCGAATCGGTAGCTTTAATTCCACTTTAAGGAATAATGGTCGCATTTGAAAAGTCCAAGAAAAAAAGTCACAGGAATTAATAAGCCCTAAACATAGTGCTACCAGGTAATGTTTTGTTTTGCAAAAGGTGGGTATATCGATAAGCAGGGCTTTTTTTGGCATGAAGCCTGGTTTACATAAGCCAGCAAACTTTTTTTTTTATAAAGAAAACAAGCCCTCATCAATAAAATCTTTTGTTTTGAGCTGGTTTTCATTAGTAATCTCACACCTTCAATTAAGAGTATAAATAGCATTAAAAAAATGAAAAAATAACCTAGAGAACAATATTTACTCTAATAAACACCTCCCCAATAGTATATCAAATGGTACGCCTTATCAAAATAGCACTTGTTTCATATAAATATCAATAGCAAGAGAATTTACACTAACTCAAGAAAAATAAAGTTTTCCAACTAGAAATGGCGCTCGAGGATAACTTCAGGCTGGGAGTACCAGCCTATATAGAGTGGAGGGCATACTATGTAGAGTATAATAGATTAATGGAGTATATATCCTATAATATCGAGGGTGCTGGATATGGAAATGCAGAAAAAGGGTTTTTTTTAGATATGTTGGAGGAGCAACTGAAAAAAGTGAGCGAATTTGTAAATTATACACTTGGAGTGCTGTGGGAGGAACTAGAGTACTGCGAGAAACTGATCCACTCACTAAAACATTTAGATTTCGAGGGACAAGAGGTAACTATTGGCGAAGCTGGAGAGGTAAATGCCATTGCAACAGCACAGATATTTGAGCTGATAAGATTTCGAAGAGAAAACTTTACTGCCTTTTGCAAAATTGTCCTGCGGCATGAAGAATGGACAGGTATAGGAATTACTGACGAGTTCATGGAACTAAAGAAAAAATACCCGATCTCTGACGAAGATATTACCGATAGGGTAATCGTTAGAAGGCTAATGAAGATTTATCTTTTCTTGCAAGATAGAGGTGCTGGAGAAATAGAAGTGGGTCACGCTGACATTAATAGAAATAATGACACATTTGAAGCTGTTGTGACAGGCTGGGTGGATCCTTCGCGAGCTGATATAGTCGTCCAAAACCTTTTACAACATATGGAGTACTATACAGACGAAGAAATCAATGAGACAAATTTTTGTGGGGAGCTCAATATTGACAATAGCCATTATAAGAACAGCACTGATTCTGACAAAGTGAAAAAAGAAAATGTTTTACCAAATTACCAGCGCTCACCCGACGCCTCTTCTGATGAAGGAAACATATCTTTGACGAATCTGCAACCGGTGGGGTATTACACGATGTATTTTGATAAAAACTTGGATATCTACCACGAGTTGATTGATGGTCGTAAAAAAGTCAAAGCTGTAAAAATCAGATGGAGAAGTGAAGATCCAATGATGACAGCTAATTTGGCCCATCCCAGTTGCTCTATACCTCCAGAATATGCTGAGAATAGCTCAAACAATTTGTTTGACTCTAGTGTTTTGGATAGCAGCAAAACAGATGACACTTTTCTAGAAAAGATAAAAAATCAAGCAATAGAAAATGATAAATATGTTAGTATAGAAATGGAGACGGTCCCAGAATGGTGGTCTGGTGAGATCAGCTTTGTAGATAGAGTGTTTATTCCGCTAGATGGTGTTGGTGATTTTTTGACCAGCGAGTACCGTGTTGGTAAAAGGAGAGGAAAAATAGGAGGAAATAACAGAATCTCATTACAAAATGCACAACCATACAAGATATTTCAGCAAATCCAAAGAAAGATTATTATAGAAAAGCTAGCTGCAACACTGCTAACACACGCAAACTACATGTATTTTAGAGATAAGGCAAATGACCCTTCGGTCTTAGTAGAAGTCATGATGGACTTAAAGGTAACGCGGAAGGACAATATGGATGGAATAGATCGTATTGGTGACTTTTGGAAACACGTTACAGCAGAAGATAATGCAAGCAATCCTTCTATGAGTTTTCCTGAACGGGATTCTGTTTTTTTTAGACCAATGGTTATCAAAATAACTCTGAAAGAGAAAAAATGGCCTACATGGCTGTACGATATGGTGTTTCATAATGAAAATGTAAGTATCACGCATCAAACATTTATTCACTTCTTCAAATTTCATCCAAGGCTCAAATAAAAGTATCGGTTGGCTAACTTTTCGCTTATTAAAATTAAGAAACCTGTTAATTGTTTTTTTTTTGCATGTTTGGTTGAATAGATATATTGGACATTTGGGTTTAACGCATACGTATATGGTGTGGCAATGTTAGTTGAGCAATACACCACTAAGCTTCCTTATTGGTGCTTTGAGGCTGGACATCCTTCGATATCACTAATTCCATATAACAGCGATTACTCGCGAAACTCAAGTGATGGATCCGGGGGAAATAGTCTGAAATCCGTAGATATGGGACCACAAGGTGCTAGCTATGATCCACCTGCATACGACCATGCTTGTAGCAGTCAGAAAATTGGTAAAAATAAGTTCCAGCTAGCTGATTTCAATCCGCATTATCCCAATACTCCAGGTGTGCTACTACCAAACGTAGAGCAGGGATCGGTTCCTACAGATACCGCCGACATCATACTTTCAAAAACATCATTCGGCAAAAAGAATGGTCGTGGGTATTCTTCCGAAATACAGTTGTCTGGTAGACCTCACTTCAATAACAAATCGATCGGAGATATGCGTTCTGTAACCATTCCATACAACGCCCTAAGACACTCGTCTGTTCCAATGTATCTCAGTGTGGAGGCTAATGAAAGCAACTATGCTAATCTGAAACTGTTATCTTCATCCAAAGATGTAAAAAGAAAATTAACTGGAGAAAAACATTTCCTCATAAGACATAATAGCGGTCCTTCATATCAAAGCATCTCGGTCGATGCTAATTCGAGTGGCAGTACGCAGGATTTCATAGTTGCCACTAATCACAACCGCAATAGCAGTTATAGAATTGCTCGTACTATTAGGTTTGGATTTGTTCTTGTCTTGTTGGTATATACAGTTACCACGCTAGTCATTTATATAGCCGGCATTCAAGTGCCTTGGCATCCTTGGTGTAAAAAGCACACTTCCGACTGGAGTGTATGATATCTACCCTGCGATTCAGCTTCCCCCTCCCCTCCTTTTTATTTGAGCAAGGATTAGACTTTTCAAAATTTATGAGCTTTTCATAGTTTTTACATTAACATTTTCTGGAAATGTAAATTTACATACATCAAGAGTTACAAGTAAAGGGTAGTTAAAAAAAGGATAAAATTTTCTATGAAAAAAAAAATATATAAATAGGGAGAAAACGGTCGAGATATTATATATATGTATAATTTTGGATGTAATGACGAAAAACGAAAACGAGGTAGATTTCCAAATAAATTAAGCTTCCTTGAATTTAAAGTAAAAGTTCAGGACAATTGCAGAAAATAGAGAAAGCACCAAAATGGTAGGACCTAGTCGATCATAGTAAGGTCCAGTCGATTGGTACGTTATCCTGTCTGCTCTCCAGTGGAAAAGCGAAAGGGCGTACATCATGACCATAACTGTGACAACCGTAAAAATTGCACCGGAAATTTTGCTGTTTTTATCACCAAAATTCATTAGTGCTAACGATAGTGAACCCAACACCATTGCAAAGTTCAGCCAGGATAAAAATGTCCGTTCATTAGCAAAAAATACCTTTGGTTCAATCCGAGCAGGGATGGAAATAACCTTTTTGGTGCCTTGAATATCAACAGATGAGCCTATGGTGGTCCCATAAAGGATCTCAGCCTGAGCGCTGCTACCTACCATCCTTCTATCTTTCAATGTCGATGGATCTCTGATGACAAATCCCGAACTGCGGACATCGAGTGGTACAAAGTCGTTCTCGCTCCTGAATAAACCGTATAGGTTGTACCAGCTTCTTGTGGGTAGTTTATGATATGCATGACCCTCAAGCTCGACTGGACTTTGAGTTCCAGTTCCATCAACATCAATTACAGATTCAGGAGTGGCTCTGTTTTCTTGAAGGCCAGCTGAACCCTTTCTGTCGTCAAAGTTGATATTTTTGAGATTAATAAGAGTGGCCAAATCCGCTGCACTGTTTACACGGCTGTTTACTAGGGATCTATTACCACCATGTGTTTTTTTCTTTCGTATTTCTTTGTCCATTTGCGAAAACTATTGTAATATTGGTACGATTAATGGTTAGAGTTATGAAATTAGTATTGTTTTTTACAGTGTTTCAGTAGAAATTTATGACAAATATATTTTGAATAACGACATAAGTAAATACATGACTGCAAACTTACCCAAAATGGCAGGATATCTACTCTTTCTTCTAGGAGTGTGGAAACACCATGGATGAATTTGCTAAACTTGGGTACAGCCTCAACTAGGTCGCTATGAACCAGATTAGCCACCCATGCTGGAATTGAGGTATTGGCATCCGTTTGTAATTTCACCTCCAATATGGCATATGGGAATCTACAAATATCCCGCTCAGGCAACTGTGGGAACGGATAATCATTATTCATATCCGTTCGTCTCCAGTTAAGTCCCGCTCTTTCCAAGCCATCAAAGTTATCCTCTCTAACCATTGTCAGCTCAGTATCTAATGATATTCTGACTGTAGCGTCTCCAGGGAGCTGAAAGGCTGTTCTGTTATAAAAAGTTCTCATCACTATTCATTTTAACCATACAGACGACACAAAGCTGTAAAACAGATTTCAATAACCGATAGCGAATATGAGATTCGCCTGTTTTTCATAGGAAAAAAACCATAAACATAATATATCTTACCTGGGACGAGATCTTTATTTTTCACACTCTCCAAAACTTCACTGGAGAGTAAATCCATATCCTCAAGATCCTTTTCAGATTTTTTTCCTTCTTCACGCAATTTAGCTATCCGCTTATGCATATCATAGTTTCCGGCAAGGTACTCATTAACGTATTTCTCCTTAACGACAAATCTCTCCTTGACGCTTTTTTCTCCAGTCCAATCCTCGTGGTGGGTTTTCCGCTCGACAAAGATGTCTGTTTCGCTTAAATCGCCGTACCATCGAAGTCTTATTGCTTCTGCTCCTTCTGACTTTTCTATCCTGCCACGATATAAGTCTAATTTCTTGTTATCGAAATAAACGCTGTTGATTGCTGGACTTTGCTTTTTATTTTTGTTGTTGTTGTATATCAGAACCGGGAGGTTTTTTAGGATATAGAGCTTCAGTTCCATGACATTGTCGGGATGAACCCAGTATTTGGTTGTTTGGCGTACAAAGCTTTGTCCATTACCTGACTGTGGATTTTTACCCTTTTGGAGATCTATTCCACCGTCTCTAACTATTTTATATAGTCTAGAAAGTTCCAATAACAGTGTATCAAACGTTTCTCCAAAAAACGGCATGCTGTTCATCCTTTGTGCAAATATTGACTTTAGTATGAACGGTACGTTTTTGTCATGTTTTTTAACTATCTTAACCAAAGCTGTAAAGTTCAACCGTGTGTATCGTGCAAGCTCATTCACTTCAACGATGATGGCGTTTATTTCCATTTCTATAACGTCAAGCTGCTCCCGCTTAGCCTCTACACTACCTCTATTCTCATTTATTAGCTCGATTTCATTGTGGCAGTTTTCAATTCTTCGATTTATTTCATTAATTTTTGTTTTCTGAAATCTTTGAATCTAATTAACAATAACATGGTGTTAGCAATCACAAAAGCAAAATAAAGTTATCACGTAAACACGTGGCTACATGTCTCCAATAAAATAACACACACACCCTCCATTTAAACTACATTAATATATAATATTGTCTAACCTTTTCTATCTCCCCTTCAAGGCGGTCGATAAATTCGGCTTCGTCTGTTGCCGTGTAACCCTTAGCAGCATTTTCATACAGGTATTTTTTCAACCCATCATAATCTAGATAGTAAAACTTCCATTCGGGAAACAGGTTTTGACGTAGGTGCTGTCCAAACTTCATATTATTTCCAATAACGTATACTAGTCTATACAAGCCGATGTCTAACTGTACTGACTACTTTTATTTCGTTATATACAGGTTAGCAAACTTTTTTTTTCTATAGTCAATTGAAGTTGCAAAAAAAAAAAGAAAAACTTTTTAATATGGGCAAGTTTAGCATTGTAGATCCCACTTATCGCTAAATTTCTCTAACCGTTGATTTGAGAATATGTTTCAAAATGCAAATTTCATTTACTTTTCTGACTTTTGCTATAAAAAATAAATGCAATTTGAAAAAAATTTTACCACCCATTTTCTCGGGCTAGCTTCAGCGGGGAAGGGGGTAAAGACTGTTGGGTAATTTCCTTTTGCTTGAATAAAAGCCGTGTTAGCTAATTCGTGCAAGGATACTAATTAAACGCAATTCTCAACTGCAAATAGCTTGCTCTATAAGGCCAAGGTTGATCCAGAGCACGAGCAGCTTTTTATTTTTATCTACCACTTCAATTATCACTACTATTTTTATTTTTTTGGCAAGCAAATGCACATGAATAAAGGTATACAATTTTTGAAGGGCAGCATTCTATTTTCTTTCAAATAGGTGCACGTGTGGTGGATTATTGGATGTTAATTTTGCAAACTTTGTCACCTTTCTAGATACAATCCATTCTTGCGCCAATAGATAAAATGCGTTAAAAGCCAGAGTCTAATTTTACATTCATTCTTTTTTTTTTAAGGAGTGGGGAGGGAGGGGAATGAGATATGGAATGTGATTGCAAGGATGTTTCCTTTTGCTCTTGTTTCCTCCCCAATCGGATATCTGTCAGTGCTGGATTGTAAAACTTTCCTCCCAAAAAAGGTAAAAACTATGAGGATAGGGGGGGGGGGGATGATGGGATGACGAGAAACGGTTGGGAAAACGTGTTCGTGCCTCGTCCGTTGTACCGAGTGTGTGTGAAAAAACAAGATTTGAAAAGACATAGAGGAAACGCACACAGTTGGGTTAGTGAATTTCACTTGAAGCCCAATAACAATATCAGTGCATATATTAAAAGATGAGGGGTAGAAACTGATTCAATGATGCGGCTATTGTCGTTGCAAATAAGGGTATGAATGGGTGAGTCTGGTTCTTTTTCTCTACCAACAGACATAACTACTTGAAAAGCCGGGACTCAGGAAAGTCATTAAATACAAAAAAGATCAGCTTGCAGGCAAAAACCAAGAGAAGGGAATGTTTGTACTAATTTTCAAAACATTTTACATAAACATAATTGGGAAAATGCTTTATTCTAGAGGCTCGTGTAGCCAAAGAATATAGCAAGAAGTGTAAATTGACATTTTGTAGTGGTTATACCTCTTTAAGTTCTCAAAACACATAATTGGAAAATACTTTTTTCTTGTACACTAAGACTCATCCCTGTATCAAGACAAGACCAGGCACGTTTTTCAAATACTCTTAGCTTAATTTTAAGTTATATCTTTTTGCATCGGAGAGAAAAAACGACAGAATCAAGATTTGTGTTTCAACAATAGCAAGAGAAAATATTACTATACACATCGCTTTTATAGCGAGATGGTATGTCGTGAACATATACCCATCCTAGAAATCGAAAAAAAAAGGTGTCACAATAGATTAAGCACCATTCCCGCAATTAGTTCTGCATTTGGTGTATCACCTTGATCACAGCTACACACACCAAAACTAAATATAGCTTTCCAACTATTGTCAACACCCTGTACATTACAATTTGTGTTTTCTTCAACAAGACAAACCATTAGGTAAGTGTGAACTTCCAATGATTATACCACTCTAATCCATTATATCATAAACTGACAACAATGAAACTGAACTTGGGAAATAGCAAAGACAAAAATATACATGCCATTTTGGTAATGTGTTGTATTTCTAACTTTTTTTCCTTTACTTCTTCTTGGCCCCATTTTAACAACTTATTCCTTGGACTTTAACACGAGCTACTCTGCATTTTCTTTAAAAATCAGTCGCAAAATTTAATAACAGAATCAGTACAATGATAGGGCATTATGCACATGTGTATTTGATAGAACACCACGAATTGCTGGTATCGCCAATTATATCAAGTAATCGACCCAATAAATAACATACCAAGGTTGGCGTGCAAACTGTAATTAAAATCTTCCTGTTGACCTAGCAAGTTTATTAAAACACATCGATGCATAACATCTATGAAAAAAAAAGAACAATTTTGCGAGAGAAAATTCTTTTGTCAAAATTACAAACCCTCCCAACCAACTAGTGATATGGAATGAAAAACGTGGAGAAATATGAAACTAAAATTACGAGTACAAATACAAAACTTTCTTTTTGAAAAACACGCATGAGAGCAATGGCTGAGGAGGAAGAGGAGAGGCGGGGGGTGGGAGTGGGGGGTATAACTACGCTCTTGCTTTTTTATTTATATACCTGCAGAGAGTGTGGGCTTTCTATTTACTAGTTTTTTCAGAGAGACGTGAGAGTTGCTACTGGCACTTCATTACAATATTCAGTTGAAAAATGGTGTAAAAAATTATAGAATTAGTGGTCAGCCTACATCGAGTATTTTTTTATTTTAATTTATTTTTTTTTAACTTTTTTTTTAATGATTTCGCCTTTTTTTCCCCTAATATTCGCTAATAAAGCGAAAATGTTTTAAAGTGTTTATATTTCGGTTTTATTAAATCCCACTCAAAAATCACTATCAATCAAAAGCGCAATTACAAACTACGATAAAGACGAATATACATTAAAGAATATCACACCAAACAAACAAACAAGCAGAATAGAATAGAATATAACTGAATAGAATAAAACAAAAATGGGTCTTTTAGTGCAGGAATTTGATCGAGCAAAAGTAAAGAATTACCTGGCCAATGAACGGACATTTATTCGCTGGCTACAGCTTTCCATCACTGTAGGTGCGGTGGGTCTAGCGATTCTGAATTTTGGCAGCCAAAAAAAAGCAGTTTATTATGCAGCCCTCTCGTTTGAATTAGGTGCTTTTGGGATCATGCTGATGTCGTATATCGAATATCTGAAGCGAGGATCCAACCTGAGTAGGGACGAGCGAGGAAAATTTGGTAAGTAAAAGAAAAATCATTGTTTTTATTTTGAGGAAACATTCGTCCATATACTCTCCTCCTCACTCTATTTTCCAACTTCACTAAACTTTTTATTTTTTTTTATTTTACCAACTAGGATTATTTTTTCTTCCTGGATTTGTCATTGCATACTTTGTATTTGCTGCGCTGTTTAGTTTGTATATGTTATTATAGAAGAGTGGGTTGGTAAGATATATGAAAATGCAAGGCACTGGTCTTTACCCAAAAACATCTCCTTCACTATGGCTGATTCCTTTTCTCCTTTCCTCCTTTCCTCCTTTCTTTTACACTCATCCATCTCCCCCCCCCCAAAAAATAGGGGGTACATATAACTCTGCAAATGACCATTGACTTTGTGCTTTCAATTTTTTGAATATTGATTTTACATCCATAGAGTTAATAGTATAACATGGCTATTATATGGAAAGAAAAAGGCCTTTGATGTCACTTCAAATACCTTTGCCATGTTATTAGTGTTTATTTATTTTAAAAAAATGCGAATAGAGTATTTTATCATTACTATTATTTTCTTTTCTTGAACTCTTGGAATTATTCTAGAGATAAATAGAACTATAAAAATATACATAGATATATATATTAACACAAGTAACCAATGAAGAATTTGAAGGGAAAAAGCAAACGCTATTGAGAGGTGAGAAACGAGATGGGAGAGGATAAGATCCACTCCTTGTTTACGAAAATTGTAGTGCAGTAGCATCAAAAATCGATGAGATAATAAGGTAATCCCATTATCCTTGGCTTTTGATGGGTTTTGGTACTAGCACAGTAGTTCTCATTATTAGTACAAGATTTATTTTTCAGGTTTACGAAATAATAGGAGCAAGTAAAACAAAATGAGCATCACAGCTATTGTTGATTTCTATTTACATCTATATACATATTCATATTGGTGAGGTTCACAACCATATACCATATACTATTCTTTTATTACTTTTTTTTTATGTTGGTGAAAAGTTTGGGCTTTTTGATTCATGACCATAATCTTTGGAAAAACTATACAAAAAAAATCATACATACTCCACGAAAATTTTGGCTAGTACAACAATTATTGACTCAAAAAAAGTGGACTGTAAAGGAAAAAAGGAAAAAAAAAATTGATCTAGTAAAATTAAATCAAAAATGAATTAACCATATCAAAAGTAAAAAAAAAAAAAGAAAAAGAAAAACGAGCCAGGTAGTGGTACGGTATCAAATCTTTGCTATTCGATAATAAACCATTCATAAACAAATAGTATTTTTAAGATATAGACTTCTAAAAAGAAAAGATTTGTTGCCCGATTTAAAAGTGATATCAACTGGAGTAGTACTATATATCAGAAATGTTTAGAATCGGTACATGCAAAAACAAGTAAGTAAACTAAATTAATTAATAAATTAATAAATTAATAAATAAATCATTTATATTAATATTTTTAACTCTAATGATTATGAAAATGAAATGCAATCAATAGAGGGCTGACCGTGGCTGGGAAGACAGCAAACCTGATCTCTATAGCTCGACGTGAATCTATAAATCATGCGGGTAGTGCACGAAGCCTGAGTATTCTACAGAAACACAAACCAGCGATTCCACAAGTGTTACCATCAAGATCATTGAATATAAACTCACCCAAAATCAGTACGAATGGGATCATGAATACCGGCTTCTCACTAGCATCGACACGTTTATTGGTAAACAGACAAAAGCTTGGAATGTTCAGCGGAATTGGCGCAAGCAGAATGCACATGTCGTCCACTACTACTACTAGCACCGCTACAACCGCCAGTATTCCCGAAGCCCAAGTTGCTGAAAGTGTTGCAGCTGCCAACATCAATGCTACCATTGGTACTGATGCATTGGTGGAAAGCAATGTTGTGAGCCAAGCAGCAGAAACCGTCTCAAACGAGGGTGTAGCGGCGGCGACGAGTGCAGCAGATGTGTTAGAAACAACATCTACCGTGCTAGTGGAGTCTACCGAAGTGGTGAATTCTGCGACAACAGCGCTGGTGATGCAGATAGGTGATTTGAAGGCAGTGGGGTTATGTTCAAGCTACACACCAGTTGGGTGGGTTCAGACGTTTTTGGAGGCAACACATGTATATACAGGAATGCCATGGTGGGGTACTATCTTGGCCGCAACGGTAGTTGTTCGAATGGCGCTGTATCCAATTTCGGGAATAATGCAGAAAAAGGTAATCAAGATGCAGAACATCCAGCCTGAAATGCAAAAGATCAAGACGGTTATGGACCGAGCAAAGAACGATGGGAATATTTTGGAGTACAGAACTCAAGCATACCAACTACAGCATCTTTTGAAAAAGGAAGGAGTGGGACCGTTTAGTGCATTGGGCTTGGCACTACTCCAATTCCCAGTAATGGTGTCATTTTTCTTGGCTCTTAGAGGTATGGCATACCTACCCGTTGAACACTTGAAAACCGGTGGACTCTGGTGGTTTACCGATTTGACAGCTGCGGATCCTTACTATATCTTGCCAGTCTTGGCATCGGCGACTATGATTGGATCGCTCGAAATCACCAGAAGATACCAAAACTCGGTAGAACAACCACCAGCAATGATCTGGGGAATTCGGTTTGTAGGTGCATTTACTGCAATTGCTACCATTAAATTCCCACCAGCAATCTTCATCTACTGGATTGCTTCAAACATTCTTTCGGTTCTTCAATCTTATTCTTACTCGCTTCCATTTGTTCGACGTCTGTTTAAAATTCCAGAACTCAAAAAGGCCAAAATGGCCATTGTTCCTAAAAACAAGTTTGTAAAGACAGTTGAAAGCCTCCAGAAAAATTTGAAAAAACAATAAAGCCAGGTTGATTCATGAAAATTGGTTGTGAGTTTTAAACCTAAGAGGGGAAACTACTACTACTACTACTACTACTTGCCGCTACCATCATCACTAACAATAACTATAATAGTTATTTATTTACTAGTAAATTCAGTTTATTATATATAATAATAGTTTATCCATAGTATTTAGACTAATAAAGACGATTATATTCTTCTAACTAGCAAAGAGGGCAACTAAACTAGTATTTTGGGATCAGAGGATGGAACGAAAAAGGACCAGAGCTAATTACAGATGTGTTTTTGTATTTTACAGCATCAGTAAAGACCCAGGAACCACTTGGAGTCTTTGTCAAACCACGAGCAGCCTTGATGGTATCTTCAAACTGCTTGGGATCTTTGTACTTTGAGACACCAGTGTTTGAGGACTCAGTCGGGATAGTGGGTTTGAGAGAAGCAGGAGTAGAAAGAGAAGGAGAAGAGTCGGAGATACCATTGGGTTTATTAGAGGGTATGTCGTGATCATGGTCATATCCATGGTTGATGTAGGAGTATTCTTCCAAAGCCATGTACAAGGCAGTTCTTAGATAGTTTGTAGGACCAGTATTGGAAACAAGTTTAGACTTGAGAGCATCCAGTTGATCAGGATTCGAATCGTAGAGAGGAGTACACCAAGATATTAGGTAAGGGATAGCATCGTCAATAGTTGAAGGCAAGAGTTTTACTAGATCAAGATGGGATGCAATGTCGAGGATTAGGGCGTTTAGGGATTTCAAAGAACAAAGTTCGGAGCTGAGACCTTCTTTTGCCAAACAGCCTTGCAAAGCTATGATGGATTGGGGGTATTTTTGAAGCTCAAGAGTGGTGGGTTTTCTTACAAAAGAGGAATGGACACTAACGACTAGATGAGAAGCCTTGGAGTTAGGATGAGGCAGGAAATATCTGTCCCAAAAAGCAAACAAGTCATTAAGGGTAAGAGACTTGAGAATAGAAACCTCAACTTCACGCCACTCAAAATCGTAAAACTTGGAATGGATTTGCACCCAAAAACGAGAGCTTTCTTCATTGATACATTTTGGATTCTGCAGTCGACGAACAATTAGGGAATTTACATGATGATCAAATTCGGCCTGAGAAAGGCTCCGAATAATGGGGGAATACGCTCTCAAAAAGCTAGAGATGCGCAAATCAACATAGGCAGGGTTAACTTCGCTTTGGACCAAAATATATAGACTGGGAGGAGCGCCATTCGCAATAAAGGCACCCGAGCTGACAATATATCCCAGCTGCTCCTTTGTACGAAGCTGGTCAAACAACGGCTCGCTCACAATGTTCGATATCAAATCCACCATGGCTTTGTAGTACGGACTATCCGTATTTGATGTAAATATGGTTCTCTGCACGGCTGAATTGACGTTTTTCTCGGATTGTGGATCCACCTGCAATGAATAGACTCCCACAGGATGAAGCAAACACCGAGGTACAACATATTCAGGCTCCGACAGTCTCCCCGAGCTACAATACTTCATTACTTTTTCTGATATATCCAATGCCTCGTTCTCAGAATAGTTGCCCAAGACCAGCATTTGTACATACAACTGTCTGAATATGTCGTCAACAAATCTCCGGAGAAGATCCAAACTAACATGTTCAATTGCATCCAGCTTGTCTTGCGATCGCCACTGAAGATCAAACTTCAAAAAGTTGGTGACTCCATTTGCGTGCTTGAATGGCTCGGAATGCACCTGGTTTTCATATCGGAGTGAAATCTCTCTCAGATTGACTTTGTACCGGTCCTCATCAAACTCAAAATCTCTCATCCCCTCCAAAATCAACTTTAGCAAGTCCCAAAGCTTATCGTTATACCCAGCCACACTAATCATCATTCCATCCATTGTTTCGGATACACAGTATCGGTATCCCGATGCTATCGCATCATATGTGCCCTTATTTATCTGATCCCCAATCATACTGACATAAAGCGAGCCCAAAACGGACAGCAACGGCGATTTATACATTATTGGCGACATTATTGCTATCCGTATCACCGCCCTAGGCAAATAGAACCTGTCATCGCGCTTATACCATAGCTCCATCTGATCGTTTTTCTTTAACAGCTCTGGCTCGATTCTTGGGTCTGGAATTTCCTCTAGTTTATCCACTTGCAACACTTTAGGAACAAACCTGTTTGGTTTAGGCAGGTATAACGCTGTTAGTATGTCTTCTGGAAGCCCTTTTATCGATTCTTCCATATTTTCTACAAGTTCCGGTTCCAAATCATCAACCTGATACTCAATGTTGTAGTATTTTTCTATCTGTGGATTGGTAAACGTTGCATCCTTTATCGACAATGTTGCACGATAGTTAGTGCTTGTAAGCAATTCAACTCGCTTCTGAATTATCTTTGGATCAAATTCTGTTATCAGTCGTTGACTTGAGTATATTTCCTCAGGCTTGCAGTAGTAATTTGTCAGTACGCTCGACAAATTTGACGAATAGTGCACCGAATCCATTTTCTCCTCATATTGAAACTCTATTTTGCTCATTTGCTTCATCTATTCATTGTTGGATACATCGAGTATAATTAATTAATATATAAATCATATTACTATACTCGTTATTTATTTATTTTTCCTTTTACTTACCTCTTCAAAAAACCATTCCTGGGGTCCATGTTCCCGTACAATATTAATGTACTTGAATACAATCTTTATAATTTCTCTATACTTCTCCACCCCTTCTTCAGTTAGATAAACTGTTATTTTAAACAATCCAAAATCGCCTCCAAATGACATGTGGTTGCTAGTATGTAGCTCTGTAGCCCATCCATACTTTTTCAATACTAGCAAAATCGATCCCTCTGCCTCATGCCCTATCAAGGATGCCAAATAGTTTGTTGGCTTGCACGTATACTCCTTTTGGTCGTCTGGAAATGGAAATGAAATAATCAACTGGCGCTCATCCCGCACGCTTTTTACACGTATTATCTTTCCCAAGTGCTCCTTTGTCAATGGGTGTGTTTTCGGCGACTCGTACGTTTTTCCTTTGCTCTTCACTTTGGAGAATTTGCTCACTACCCACTCCTTTAATACCTCAACAGGCTCTACACATTCATATTTTTTTAATATGTTAACAACTCAATTCATTTTCTAAATGTAACTATCATTTTCCCTTACCATTGCCTATAACAACCAAGCCCATCATATCCGAACTATAGTATTTGTTGTAAAACTTAATCAACTCTTCGCGCAAGTCTTTTTTATTTCTGATAGCTGAGCCCATTAACGTATCGTATGTTCCCGTTGCAAACTTTGTAAATGGATGGTTAGGATCCAGGAGCGTTTTTTCCATCTGATATAACCTCCATAGGTCGCTTTGCAGGTTTTTTTTATATTCTAGTTTTGTATATTACCTCAGATTAGCATAATGTTTGATATCCCTTCTCTCTTTCTTTCTTCAATAATTACAATATACTCTATTTACCTGAATCGATAGCCCTCACTTCTCGTTCTGTACAATCGGCTGTAAACTTTGGTGATATAAAAAACTGTGCAAATCTATCAAGTGCGCCTTCAAAAAACTTGGAAGAAACATCAAAATAATAACATGTATTCTCGGTGTCTGTGTAGGCATTTGAACTTCCTCCATGTGTTGACAGATACTATGTTTATATATTTGTTTGTTTATTTCACTGTTATTGTCGAGTTGGTGTGTTAAAAACATGTACATATTTTGATTAATTATACATATTTTGATATACGACAATTGTCATTATTTATGACTTTAAACTCCGCCCTCTATTTCTATTTCGTTTTCTTTTCCAAAAAAAAAAAACTCGTTTCAAAAGACCAATAAATACCAATATATATAAATAAATAAATTCTTAAGGTTTATTACATTGCTGTACTCATTCTCCTTTGGATACTTTTCGGTTCCCTATTAATGTATTTGTCCACACAATAAATCAGTATACTTCCAACTCTTATACCCACGCATAATAGACTTATCTTATCCGTTTTTTTTTATAGCTCATTCGTGTATCTCATACTACTTACCAAAAACAACATATGCTCTAAAAAGTGAGCCAAGCCCTGAAACTCAGCTGGGTCTAAAATACTTCCAATATTGACATTGAGCGCAGCACTGGATTTATGCTCTTTTGTATCCTGTATTACCAATGACTTCAACCCATTCTCCAGTTTTATTAACAGATATTCTCTCCCATCACATTCGGGCTTTATGAATTTTTCTCTTTTATACTCATAATATAGTATTCCATCGGTAGAAATTACAGGCTCGAAACCATCATGGTCCTCACCTTGGGCCTTTTGGGGCTGAATAGCCAATGACTTTATCCCCATTTCTTCTATTTCCTTGCTATGTCTATCTAAAATGTAATTCTGAGAATCCTCGCACCCCATTTCTGAAATTTACTTGCAGTCTTCTTTTATTACTATTATTTTCTCTACTTTGGTATGTCGAATAAATTAACATACATCAAACAGAGAAATATGTGAAGGGGTGAAATAAAAGAATATAAAAACAGCGCAACTTGAGTTGGAGGAGGAAAAAAAAAATCTTGCTTTTATGCTCGCCACTGCTATTACGTTTTCGGTGTAATGTTTGTAAAACCGCAAATAAACAAAAATAGTTTACACAAGCACAGATTTTTGTGTTATTTTAGCCTTTTTTTTTCTTTTTACTTAATTTATTGCTCTTACGCCTATTTCTTGACTTTGGCAGATAAAAGAAAAACAAATCTTCCCACTTATTAACCAAGATTAGCTTTTTAAATTTTGGATACTTTATTGGATTGTTAAGGCTTGAGTTTTTATCCATGACTCCGAATTAAGATTTAATTTGAATATGTTACCATTTAAAGCCAGAGTTTTGCAGAATTTAAAAATACACATGTTACGTAAACCGATAAAACGAGCGGAATTGTGCCAACTAAACTTTGCGTTGATTGTAAAACGTCAAGATAGGACAGATAACACCACGAATTAAATAACTCTTTTATGCTATTGTACACTGTCATTCAATCCCAATTCTAAAAAAAGCGTTCATTTTATTCATACCAACTAGATTCTGGAATAGACCAAACCTTTTTTATTTTATTTTCTGTGTTTTCTGAAACGCTATAGGCAGATAATTTACCTGTCTTATCGGCAATTGTTGTTCTATTTCTTTGTTGTGGTTGTTCTTGCTTTTGTTTAGTCCTCCACTTTTCACTGGTGCCTTTGTGGATTATCCGAGTACTAGTTATTCGCTTGACCAATCTCACCTTAAATTCTACATTTCATGCAAAAAAAAAGGATTTTGCAAAGAGAAATGAAATGATATGTGCAAAATGAAAATAATGGGGAACTGGACTGGTATTGGAGTTGGGTTTGGATTTGGAATGGGAACTGGATTTGGAATGGGAATGGGAACTGGGTTTGGAATGGAAATATAAGTGAGAATGGAGAGAGAATGAGAATGGAAAAGGAGAAAAAGAGAGAATGAAAGCATATCTTTGGTGGAAAAGTTAAACGGAAAATGTAGATAAAAATTATAACATCTCCAGTGAACCAGCCAATTAAAAAAAAACAAACCACACACAATCAACTCCTATGTCACTTGTGACTGTGCAATTGCACTTATAATCATGTTTGTGTTGATGTTTGTGTTGATGTTTGTGTTGATGTTTGTGCGAATGCTTACATCAGCATTTGCCTCCGTGTTAAAACACAGCTCTGCATCTGCATCTGCATCTGTATCTGCATCTACATGAGTATAAGTTTGTGATTTATTTTTGAAGAGGGGATGCGAGTGAGAAGAAGTGAGGGAAAGGGGAAAGGAAAGGGAAAAAAAAGTAAAGGAGAGGGGAAGGGGAAGAAAATGGGGGGGGAGAAAAGGAAGGGGAGGAAAGGGAAAATAGTGGTTTGATCGCTTTGCAAAAGGTAGCATGATACGGAGCATCAAATTTTCGCGAATGGGAAAATTCCAGACTTTGATAAAATTCGCGATATGTATGTACAACCTTGATTTAAAATAGCAACAGATTCATCTCACGAAAGCTGGGCTATTTGCTGGCCTTGTTCATTTCATTTCATTTCACTTTACCAATTTTTCTAGTCCTTTAAACTAGCTCACTTTCTATTACCTCTCAACTTGATTAATTGATTGCAAAAATCAAAAAATCGAAAAATCAGCGGTTAAAGATTGTTCACAAAGAGAGCACATTCACAGATTACATGTATTATCTCTGGGTTTCAGTTTTAACATGTGATTTGTAAAACCTGCGCCGAATTATTGACAAAACGAGAGTTTTAATAAACATTCTACCGAATCAACCAAACAGTGTGATTCGTATTTAAACCATCATTCTACACCAATCCAGTGAGTATAGTATGAGATAAACTTGAATTGAGAGTACAAGCTTGCTGAGTTTGTGAGAGCTCTGTATTACAAGTAGTGGATCAATTAAATCTCAGAGAAAAAAAAAGTAAACATTTTGATCTCTAACAAGACTTATATTGTGTGGTTTTGAGTGAAGGAGATGGATGTGAGGAATGGGTGAGATATAGCATTCGTCATAGTATGCTCAATATTCAATTACAAAGGATAGATAGTGTGATATACGAGCTCATACAGTGGGATTGTATAAATATTTTGAATAAAGAATAACACCAATAAGAAACATCAGCAAATATATATATTTATATATATAAATTAAAAAACATGACTTTGTTATTGTATATGTTTCAAATTTAAAACACCGTCATTTCTAGCAACTTTCACATTTAAAATTCGGTTGTTTTATGGCATTCTAAAATACGTTTGTAAAATCAAGTAAATGTGACACCGATAAATCCTCAACGATTAAATCATCGATATACCATAGACCCACACGTGCTAAAAGCAAATGTTTGTTGATTTTCGATTGGTCGTGCAAATAGAACCTTATTGTGTTGAAGCAAGACGAATCATGTCCACGGTATCTTTGTCTTATTATATCTTCAACATAAAGCAAAGCGAAGCAAAAAGAAAAAACAGAACAAATGATATCAGCATCGAATATCTTTAACTAAAGTGACAATATGTTTATGTAAAACACCACACTAATCATGGTTTGTATAACACCACAATCGGTATTGAAGATAAAAATGGTTAGAAATTGCATACCATTTACTCAGATACCTTGCTTATCACTGTTTTTAAATAAAGAAAAGTATGTAAAAAGCAATATAAATCGAAAATAGTAATAATTAATGATATCTAGTATCCAGACACATAGTACAAATTACGCGCAATGACATAAAAACCGAATATACTGTAATCATAACCAACTTTTGATAGCTGAAATCTTGAACACTACCATGGTCTTTATATCCTATCAAAGCATATGGGAAGCACTAAATGAAAAAAAAATTATTGAAGAAGGTTCTGACTAGCTTTACCACATTCTTAAAATTATAGAAAACAGCATATGTTAAATATCGCTCTTCTTTTTTTTCAACTAGCATATTGTGCATTTAGTGAGATCTGCTGGTAATATAAGATCAAATATTGCAATTCTTGTATTTGCACCAAAGTATCGTCTGGGCTATACAAATGTTAACAACATCAATAAAACATTCAACGGGTGCTTAGTAGAAGAGGAAAGGAAAGGGACAGGTTATTACTACAACTCATTAAGATGGGCAAATATAACCTTGCAGAAATATGAATAGGGAAAGTTTGTCTCGCTCTGTACAGCTTTTATTTTGAGGGTTTGAAAACATAAAAAAATGTGATACCTCATGAAAAAAAAAGAAGCCTACCATCTTGGTCGAGTGTGTCCAAATATGAAATAATATTGTATTGGCAGCTGCTTTTTTGAATAGAGTTTGTTAAATATATGTATTTTAAGGTGAGTAATTGGAAAAGGTGATCTTGTTTAGTGTATATACTGAGAATTATTTAACGCATGTTTGTGTAAAATGGCGATAGCTAAAATGTTTACATTATAGTTGTATATGTATATGCATACTGCGCGCTCACCTTGTATTTTTGGTATGACGAATCGAATATTGGCCAAGTCAAAAAATAATAGTTGATCAATTTTCAGTGTTTTGGAAAATTTTTGGTATTTGCAAAAAAAAAAAAATTTTTTTTTTAAAGAGTAAACGTCATAAAAGAAGAGGTTATTGTTGTTATTTTTATAAAAAAGATCACTATAAGAAAATATAGATACATATAGATAAAATGACCGACAAAGAGAAAAAGTTTAGCGATTTGGGTCTCGATTTTAGGCTACTACAGGCACTAGAAGAAATGGGCCTTGTGAATTTAACTCCGGTTCAAGACAAAGTGATACCAGTTGGTCTCACTGGCAGGGATGTGATAGCACGCGCCAGAACTGGATCGGGAAAGACTGCAGCGTACGGGCTGGTACTTTTGAACAAAATACTAAGAACCAACGAAGCCAACCGAAAGGAAAAAATTCAGGGAGTACAGGCAGTTGTTTTTGTACCAACATTGGAATTGTGTGAACAAATCAGTGAATATTTGAAAAGCGTAGCAAAGTACTGCAAAAAAGAAATTAAAATAGTAAACGGAGGAGAGGGCAAAACTTTACAGGCAACAAGAGTATTGATGGCAGAAAATCCACAGGTTGTGATTATAACACCAAGCAGAGCCTTGAAGCAAATAAAAGAGGGAGGGTTGAGATTAACGGACACTTTAGAAACTGTGGTGATCGATGAGGCAGATTTGATACTTTCATTTGGATACAAAGATGATGTTGAGGCACTTGCAAAGCACATACCCAGAAAAAGTCAAAAACTACTCATGTCGGCGACCCTGCCTAAGGACGTTGAAGATTTTTCAAATTTGATACTACAAAAACCGGAAAAATGCATTATCGGAGAGGAAAACAGTGCTGAAAAGCTAATGCAATACGTAGTATCCTGTAAAGAGGAGGACAAGTTTTTCCTAATGTATGTAGTACTGAAACTAAAGTTGATAACTGGCAAATGTATAATATTTGTAAGCGAGATAGACAGGAGCTACAAACTGAAGCTATTCTTGGAACAGTTTGGTATCAAGTCATGTGTGCTAAATAGTGATCTTCCGATAAAGTCAAGGTACCATATTGTTGAAGAGTTTAACCGTGGGATATACGAATATATTATAGCCACAGACGAGGGAATCAAAACGGAAGAAAATGATACAGAAAATAAGCGAAACCAATACGGAGTAGTTAGAGGAATAGATTTTAAAGATGCAGAAGCAGTTATAAACCTTGATTTTCCTAAAACTCCGGAGAGTTATACACACAGAATAGGTCGGACAGCACGAGGAAACAAACGCGGGATGAGTTTGTCGTTTGTTTCGACAATAGTAGGCGCTCAGAAACAAGGCAACAGCAAGGTGCAATCACAGGCTAAAATACAAAAAAAACTGTTTGAGGGGGTTAAAGCAGATCAAAAATCAAAGGGGTGTACCATTGAAGACTACGAGTTCGATATGACACAAATCAGCGGGCTTAAGTATCGATGCGAAGATGCACTACGAGCGGTAACCAAGACTGCTGTTAGAGAGGCACAAATAAAGGAGATAAAGCGCCAGATTTTGAACAGCGAAGTGCTGAAAACGCATTTTGATGACAAACCTATGGATCTGAACTATGTAAAACATGACAGATCGCTCTACCATCCTGCAAAAATACAGGATCATTTAAAGCATATTCCCGACTACTTGGCACCAAAAATCAGCGGTGTGAGTGGAGGTGGTGGTGATCTTGTTGTTGAAGAGAAGGCTGCTGAGTTGGGTCTGATCCGCTTTTCCAATCCAAACAAAAATAAAAGGGCTCCTCAAAAAAAGAAGCGTTCTGGCGATCCGTTGAGAAACTTTGGCGCCAGTAAAAGGCGCAGAAAGTAATCTAACAAAGTGTTACATCTTTCCCGCTTTCCCCCTGTCGACCCCCCTCCCACCATTTTCATGAAACCCCAATTCATTTAGTTTCTACAAGATACACCCTATGAATATCTGCCATTCTTGACTTCAACACTTTTATGGACTTTTTGATAACAAGTGTTTTGTTCTATTTAATCTTTCTTTGACACAGTTTGATTTTGTGTTTGAATTTTTGTTTCTTTTATACTTGAACCTACTTTTATCCCCATTATGGACATGATGACAAAACCAACATTCGTATAACTTCACATGTTGTTGCGTCATCTTCCCAACCTCTAGTACAAAATAATTAATAAGCTTGTATAGTGAAAACCAAAATATCTAGCAAATTTTAACTATCGCTATTCTCTCCAAAAATAGTATCATATAATGTGGGTTTTGTTGAATCGGGTTTTTTTTCGGATGAAAGCTGTTTTTTCAAGTATGGCTGGTTTTGGATCTCCGTGTTTTTAGCCGAAAACCTTTTCCGATACGCCAATGAAGACGATTCGTGCGTTGATTCGTCCTTGTGTGTGTTCTTTTTGAGGTGATGTGGATCGCTTAGATTCATCCGTTTACATAAAAGCGCGCTCGGGAACCATGTACTGCTAGTCCTCGTCATTGTGCCATAATTATCAGCTTTTGCCATATTCTCCATGACGTTCCCACCAGATTCCTGAAGTTTGCTTTTTTCAAGCTCCTCCTGTGTCATAAACCTTTTGGACATAGCCTCTGCCATAGGTTTGAATATTCTGGCCGCCTGATAAAATTCGTTTATATCATGCAAATTGCATACTAAACTAACATCGCCACCATCCACTATCGTTTTCAAATAATTTACATAACGCTGGTGTTTTTCATTATCTTGTTTAAATGGCATATAACCTAAAAGTGCTCTTTCGGCTTCCTGCTTGCTCACCAGCTTCAGCCCACTAGCTCTTTTTTTGGGAAGCTTGGCTTTCAAGTCCTTTATTTCCTGTGAAATATCTTTTAATTCGCCATAATCCACCATCTGAAATACCTTTGGCGCTGGAACTCGCTGCTCACCGATTATTATAAAACCTGCAATTGGCTTATTTCCATCGATACAGTGCGTTCGTTCAACATAGTTCACTTGTTTAGCCAAGACCTCTATGCTTGCAGCATCTATACGCTTACTTGTATTCACGTTTGAATGAACATTCTCGTTATGGTCAATATTCTTTACAAGCTCGGTTGCTTCCTTATTTGGTTTCATTGTGAATTCCGGAAGATCCTCCATCTTTTCACCTTCTTCACCATCTTCGTCTTCAATAAAACTCAAGTTTTTTCGTTTTGGCTTGGATCTTTTCTCCTTTGCTTTTCTACTCCCAAGCGCATCACTTCTCCCCATTACATCGACTTTTCGCTTATTGCCTATATTCACGCCAGCCTGATCCAACTTGTATTCTACGCCGTGTTTGAGTGCCTTTTCGTTTCTAAGTTCTAGTTCTTTTTTTAATTTCGTCAAAGCTTTTAGTATCAAATACCCCACAGCACTCTCCGATTGTTGACCAGATTCAACATTATCTTCAGAAAGACCAAACATCGATTCTGCAAGTTTTTCGGCTGCACTTTTACCAGGTAGCGCCTCTAACTTGACTGTACTGACGCTTTGCTTTACTGGTGCTACTCTTGTTACTTTCTTTGTTTCCTATTTACAAGACATATACCCATTGTAATACAATCACCATCTTCTATAACATATCTAGACTCCTATCATTAATCTGTTCTCCCTTCAAAAACGAAAACAAAAACAAAATTTAGCTGTGTATAGCTCTAGAAAAAAAGGTGCGACTCCTTACACCCATATCCTCTGGATCCATAAAATCTTCAGGCCTAGTTTGTCTAATCACTGCTCTATTAGTTCTCGATGAATAGAAAGTCGAAGGGGTCCAGCCTAATTTAGAAATTCTTAGCATCACTTTATAGTTTAATTACCCATTATTTGAAAAAAAAAAGGAGACCAATAAGCTAAAAACGCATTCATTATTAACTTTCTCAATTCGAGAACTTGGTAATAACATAAATCTTTATCAATTTATAAGAAAATACCTTCAGCTGATCCAACGGTATTGTTATATCCCGCCGTGAAACCCCCCGTAAAGGCCCCGTGAAACCTCCTTTTGCCTTTTTCGTCAGTAGCCTATGTAGTTAGTTCATTGGTTAGCTTTCTCCCCTTTTATGATTAATCTTGCTCATTCACTTTTTCCTTGTTGGTATAAGCTAGGTTAAAGTGGTAATAAAAAGCAAAGATAAGCAAAAATATACTTACATATTGCTCCTTTTCGGACCTAAACTGAACTTTTAAAGCCTTCAGATCATCCACCTCGGTTCCGTATTTAACATAAGAATCATCTTCTGAATCCGAATCGCCCGTAAATTTATTAAATTTTTCATTTTTTGTCTTATAACTGTCCCTTTTATTGAAGCCCATCGTAGTTATAGGTTCCTTTTTAAGCAGAACCGCGGCTTAATATTTAATAATACCACCTATAAATATCTATAAAAGAGAGAATTAACAATAACTCCAAAACCGACCGATTTTTCAAAGCAAAACAACAAAATATCCGTAAAATATTAGTTGCCTGCGATCCTGTCAATTGCTATTAAAGAAAAAATTCACGCAAATTCATTTATTTAGTAATGCTACGATCTAACTTGTCTATTCTGACTCAACAATAAGAAAAAAAATAAGGATTTAACAAGGATAATTTTAACTACAACAAATACTTTACAAAGATCAATCTCGCTCACTGTTACGTACTAAAACAAATCTACAAAAGCCTCAGTGGTAGACCTAAACCCGAAAAAAGGCTGCTTTTAAGGGCTAATATCGAGACTGGACTAGTCAGAGCCTGTCTCTAAGGTACTTTGATTTGGGGCTCGAGCCCTTTTTTCTTCAAGTTTTTTAAGCAGATTTTTTGCTGGTTTGAACATCCCACCTGTAGC
Source organism: Zancudomyces culisetae (assembly GCA_001969505.1). Lineage (NCBI taxonomy): Eukaryota > Fungi > Kickxellomycota > Harpellomycetes > Harpellales > Legeriomycetaceae > Zancudomyces > Zancudomyces culisetae. The sequence goes on along the minus strand of LSSK01000774.1, from coordinate 2,222 downwards.
AGCACCACAAATATGACATTTAGGGGTTTTCGTGTATTTTTTCAGTGCACACTGCTCGCAAAAGTAATGATTACACCTATTTTGATTATAATAAACCAGTTAGGTTAGAATTTGACAAATAAATGAATGCATATAGAATGAAAAACATCCTGTAAATGTAGACTTTGTGAAAAAAATACACATACTTTGTAACAATCGGCCTGGTAAACTCTTTCACACAGATGGGACAAGCAAATGGCAGTTCTTCATCGCTGCTTTCCTCATCACTTGCCGCTATTTCATACAGGGACTTGCTTTCTATTCTACCCCCGTTTAACTGTTGCTCCTCCCATTCCTTCTCCAACTGCCATCCGGATTTATAATCTCCTCTGTCATGAAGAAATTTGCAAGAATCTCCGTATCCACAAAAACCAGTTTCTTTATAATCTTTACATACATCCGGCTGGTAATCAATCACAGATGTAACTCGAATATTTGCAGATGCCCGCACTGGTCCTAGCTTTTTTTTATTTCCAGCTGTACCGGTCTGGCTAGCAGTGTGTCCTCCATTCTTGATAGTTTCGTCATATCTTTTGAGAGCAAATGTCCTGTATGCTGAAATACCTTTATATTCTCTCTTTCGCTCCGAATTGTCCTATTTTAAATGGTTTGTTAGATTGTTACGATGTTTATTTACATTTTCTACCTATACTTTACTTACATTTACTAAGTTTGCCAACACATTCTCCTGATTGCTATTGTCCCCATCAATTTCCAGTGTGCGCGTAGCGTCAGCACCACGACCTTGCTTTTGTTCATTTAGATTTGTTGCTTTAAATTTCATTGTTTCCTTTTCTCCCTCAATATGCTTCGTTCGTTCGAGTGACGATGAATGTGTGCTAAATTCAATTTTCTCTATAGCTCTTCTCTTTCTTCCCTCCCTACCTTCGTTCTCAGGACCCGATGACATGTCGTCTATACCTTGATCGGGGCTATTTGTGTCATCCTTTCCTTCAATTCCACTCACAGTAGTTTTCAATTTACGGTTTGAATTTCGTTTAATTTTTTTAAAAGTGATTTTAGGATTTACATCCAACGCCTTTTCTGCATCCATTTTGGTATCTTGATTATATATTCCCTTTGGCTAGACTATTTCTTATAGCAAGTCGAAAACTAATTTTACATTAAAGGCAAAGGGATAATTAATTTTTTGTTTTTGCTCTTAAATTATCAGCGTAAAAAAATTATAGAAATCATGATTACAAATATACTTGATTGGCGTTCTCTGCATAATTGTTCTGTTTACTCAAGCTCATATTTATTCAAACTCAAAGGTTCTTCAAGGCTCATTTGTTGTTTGCTAACTAATATCGAACATTAATCAAAGCAAAATGCCTCCAAAAAATAAAGGAAAGAGTTCAAAGGGAGCATCAGGTAAGATATGTTAACCGCTATTAAAGTATATTTGCCAGATTTTAACTTTCAAAATAAATAGAAAAATCGAATGACTCGAAGGACACTTCTGGATCAAAACTAAAAAGCGCCAACAAAGTCAAGGTGGGTTGATTTTGAAACTGATATACCGGTTCAGAAAAAAACACACATATACATATGTATATATTTTGTTTGTTACTAATAAGACTCTGAGTGTTTGTGCTTTAAACATTTTTCAGCCTGATAAAAGCGATCGATTCATTCTTAAAGACTAGCAATCTAAAATCAATATTGAATCCCATGAAATAGGTTCGACATATCCTGTGTGAAAAACACTCAAAGGTGAGTATTGTTGACAATTTGAAGCGTCTCTTCATATATTTCTTTCACTAAATTTTGCGCATTTTGGCTAAATTCCGTCACTCTAAATATCGAAAATTAACAGGCAATGGAGGCGATTGAAAAGTTGAAGGCAGGTACGAAATTTGATGCTGTAGCTACACAGTACTCCGAGGATAAGGCTAAGCAAGGTGGAAGTTTGGGTTGGATGGTACGTGGAAGCATGGTTGGCGCTTTTCAGGAAGCAGCGTTTGCACTGGCACCAAGCACCTGTGACAAACCAGTATACACCAACCCACCTGTAAAGACACAGTTTGGCTACCACATTATTATGGTTGAAGATAGATCAAACTAGGCTAATAACTACTTTTTTTTCGAATGCGATCTGCATTTGTTGCTTGAAACTGCCGTTTTCACAACTACCCAATTTTTTGCCTAGTCATTGAAAACAGTTTGCAAAGGGGCTTTAC
>LSSK01000773.1:0-12559 GCA_001969505.1 Zancudomyces culisetae | reverse complement strand
CCCCCCCCCACAATTTTTCATTACACCTTTTTTACTAGTGCCATCATTTCGTGTATACAGTACCTTTTTTTACTTTGCTCATCTCCCTTTTTCTTATGTTTTGACAATCATTTTGGTTTTTGGTTTTTCGTCGTGACTGTGATTTCCATCAATATACTCTAATCAAAACTTTTCTCCCATCCACTATTCTTAGACCCAAAAATGATCCAAATATCAAATATACCAACAATAAACTGGAAAAAAAAATTTAATCTCCCTAAATCCATCACGAACATAATCAACATCAACACCAATATCAATATCAATATCAAACATCACTAATCAAATTTACCATAAACATCATATTATTTATATTTTCAACTTTACTCGCATTAACACTCACTCGATCCATCAAGAGCTTTACATTTTCTGATGTACCACTGCTTTCTTTCTTTTTTATTTTTTAATTTTTTTTTATACCTTGTAGAATCGTTTGTTTATTAGAAACGGTCATATAATATCAATATTAAAAGTTCTTTTTTATTATCTTGTATAGTACACAAGTAATGATATATTTCAGTTAAATATCTTACTAGAATCTCTGCATTTACATTATATAGGTGATAGTCAAGTAAAAAAGTTTTAAATATCTTTTAGTTACACCAACGGTATTGATTAGTCAGTCATATCATTAAAAGGTAAGATTTATTAAGTTGATTTTAAAATGAAGCAGTATTACATGAATTATCATATGAAGCAGTATTACATGAATTATCATATGAAGCAGTATTACATGAATTATCATATGAAGCAGTATTGTGTGAATTATCATATGAAGCAGTATTGTGTGAAGAGAAATTATGTGAGGAGTGAATAAAATTATGTTGCATTACGGAATTTTGGTGTATACTCAAATGATTTCGAGTTGAGTCCGTGGTGGCTGAATTTATTTTATTCATCATTACATTAAACTGGTAGGACACTACACCTGCTATTAGCACAGCCATTCTTCCAAAACTGTGTGGAAGTTCCGAAAACTCGAGAATCTTGGAATCCTTTAGTAAATTATTCGCTTTTATGTGGTTTTTATCCAGAGATACTATGAATATATCTTTTGTGTTTGACAATAGACCCAAAACCCCACTCGGTTTGTTGCTCGTATTTCTTAAAGTAAACCTTTGCTTGAATGGACTATGTGAGAATGTACAAAACAGGTTTCTTTGGCCTACTCCATTGAATACATACAGCTTATATGCCGAACTTATTATGGACACTTTCTTAACAACATTTCCCACCATTTTACCGTCCATGGTATAAACAGCAAAATCCCAGTACTTTTTGGATGGCACTTTGACTATTTTAAACATCGGTACTCCGTCGGGAGTGCTTACTACATATTCTACTTGTCTTAGCCTTATATCAGGTTCATATGAAACCGTACTATCGAGTTTTTCTTTGGTTATCGCCAATAGATCATTGTGTGCATTATAAATACTAAACGTACACTCATTCAAAAGTGTAAGAAAAGTTGCATTAGTTGCTTTATTCCATTCTATTTTTAGTGCTTTATTGTTTAACATGTCCTGTGTTTGTAAACTCCATGGTGAAGAAGTTGACATAGTATAATCCATTTTTTCCCCCTTCTTTATCGCTTGTTGTGTTATTAGTTTTATTATATATATCTTAATAGTACCACAATTATTCGATTATTTTTAATAGTAATATCAATATCAATATCAATATCAATATCAATATCAATAGGAAATAACCAAACCTCACCAAATGGTGTTTATCATGCCTTTTTATATTTAAACTTGTTGGGTTAATAGTAAATGTGCAAAGATAATTTTGTATACTCTCTCTCCCAATGCCAAGGGCAGAAAAGTACCAAAGTTGATTCACAAGCCAATGACATTAATACATCTCTTTCCCCTGTTTTTGACAAGAGCTTGCATTTTCTAGATTGATTTTGATGATGGAAATAGTTGAAATGAGTATAATGCGATTATTTCTTGCAAATATTTCCAGTATAAAAAAAAACAAAAAAAAAAACAAAAACAAAAAAACAGCATGCCTTTAACAAAGCTTTGACTTTGTTACTTTCCACCATTGTATTTGGTAATGGGCATACCTCGTGATTGTTAGGGAAAATAGTTGACAATTCCAAACACAAATCTCCTTGTGTATATTTGTAGAAACCTGTGCTTTCCATGGCCTTGCTATCTAATTAATATTACAAAGCTGAATTTTGTCAGTAATAGGAGGAAAATAAACCTGTTTTTGTGCTTGGAAACTGATATAAATATTTTTGGCTGTATGTCCCAGACTAACAGGAGAATATCTTAAGTAGAGTATAGAAGCATTTGACTCGTCATATTTTTTCCAGTAAACAACCTCCTCTTCTTTAACCTCGCTTATCTTTACTCGGTTCGTTACTTTCAACAACCAAAGGAAATATGAACTAGCAATACCATAGAAATGAGATGGGTTGTGAACATACGATATTGTATTACTTTACAGACTCACAACAAAATAAACTTGAGTAATATATTGAGGTGGATAGACCACGGGTAAACTCGATAAAAACATAATTCTAACTATATAGGATAAAACATCAAGATATTTGGTTTATAGACGCTTCAATTCTGCAGTTCCTTGAAAGTTAATATTTGGTATAAATACCAAAAATATCATCGAGTCAAAAAGAAGTTGCGAAAAAAACAAAACAAAAACTAACCGAGTTTACAAAAGCACATATTGTACATACCACTAAGCTTACTAGTTCAAAAAGTAACATAGTACAAAAGTCTTGCAATACAGCCAATATATACGCTGTCAACTTTCAAGTAAATACTTGCACACAACTAGAGTATCAATTGGTACGTTGTTGTGGGTTCAACAGAATTACATTTTAGAAGTATATTTGTGGACCTATAAGCTATTTTCAGAAAAATGAGCCATTTGGTGGACTCAATGAGGAGTATAATAGTATTAGCATTTTAAATATTCCAATCAACTTGCCTCATAATGTGATAATGTGTAATTTATTATCGATTATTTATGAGATACACATACTTTGGAAAGCGAATACTGATATTTACAAGCAAAGCATGTGAGGTTGATGTTAAATCCAAACTAAAGTGTAGTATCAATGACTTTGATCCATTTTATTCAAAGCACGCCCAACTATTGATTGTTTACTACAGCTCAATTAAGAAATAGTATATAAAAGACAGAATCCCTACCAATGCTCAATCTTATCCAAAAATATAGCTAATGCACACAATGAATAGATTTAGCTATCGCAAGTTTAATATCATTATTCAAAGTTTTAACTTTAATTGCTTTAGACATAGCCAAATAAATTCAGAATACTTTTTAAAAGTAAACAATTCAAAGTAAAAAAAAAGAGGGGGACTCACCTATTATAGCTAGCTAGCTAGCTCAAAGTAGTGATAAGGCGGCCAGTACAAAAACAGCCAAAGCAGGAATTCCTGAGGTATAGGCAATAAACTTCGAAGATGGTAGCTTGGTAGACGTCGAATCACCGGCTGAAGTTTGGTCTCTGGCCGCCCCGTAGGACTTGTTAATACATGCCATAGCACAGTTATCAACATCGACTGGTTGTTGTATGCTGGTTATGCAGTCACCACAACATTTACTTGCTTGGGTGAGCACAGACAAAGCTGCGTTTTTTACATCATAACACTCAGAAACACACCTAGTTTCTATGTAGCTAAAGCAACAATTACCTGTAAAACATGATCGTGTGTTTGTTAAAGACGTTTGCATAGACATTGATTGGGTAGCAGTGGCGAAAAAAAAAGATAATAGCCACACAAATTGCATTTTTGTGCGATATCTCATAATTATTTAGAATGCTTGTATTGAGTTAATACAAGAGAGGGTCAAAAATGGTTTATATGTATTTAAAACCCGAGATATGCATCTGACTACTTATAGCAAGTTTGAGTTATAACTTGTTCTATTTACAATTTATTTTATTAGAGTCAGTATTTTTTGACTTGAAATTGGCGGAAAGCGAGCGTCTCTCTTGTCTCTTGTCTCTTGTCTCCCCCTTTCCCTTATCCCCAAAATGAAAAGTTTAAACAACAGCACAATTTTTTGTTGTGAATATTTATTAGCAAAGTGCTTTATCGCGAAATATATACAAAACCGGTTAGCTTGGTAATTATGTTCGGATTTGGCTAGCTTAGATGGGTCAGATTTGTGGAATGGTGGAATAGTGGAATGGTGGAATTGGGATTAAATGAGATTATACATAAGAATTAGTAATTTACCACAAATTCCCCCCTTTTCTCACTCTAGTGTCAATGCCGATCTTTTTATTCATGCAACTTATTTTACTGCCTTTTTTTAGGTTTTTTTATTAATATTTCTGATGAACTTAATAAATAAATATCACATAAAACTACAAAAAATAATCCCATAAAATATCTTTGCCAGTTCACCTCCGTCCCTCTAGGGACTCCATACCCACCGGGCGTTGACTCAAGGTTTATTTTTAGGTTAATTTATAAAAAAAGACACATAAAATACCAAGACAAGAAAAATAGATACACAAGATCAATGGCCGATTCTTGCCAAGTATGATGTTAAAATTTTGGGGCTAGATACATGTCTTTATTCGTGTTAAATGTCTGAGGATATTTGAGTTAATAAATGTGTGTTCTATTGCTACCCACATACAAAATATAGAACATTGTTGAGTAAATACCAAGAGAAACTTAAGAGCATTTGTATATATTATTTAAGTATGTGTAGCCAAATATGGGATTTGTAATTGTGAATTAAACGTTTTAAAAACGGATTATTTATGATTGAAATCTAATCAATATAAATTAAGGTACATAAAAGTAGAAACTGATGGTGGTAGCTATTGTTATGCAACTCATGCCATTGTACTCAATTTTTTCCTACCTTTTTTTCGGAGAGGAGAAAAAGTTTTCTAACTGTTAGAAAAAAATAGTGTACCATTTTTTTTTGCTTAGAACTAGGTTTCGGAGAATTAGATTTAACAGCTATGTTTAGGAAGAGCTATTCTCAAAGCTAGGGAGATTATATGTTTTCATGATTAAAAGCAAATATAAAGCACTTTGTGAAAACCCCACTCAAAAGTTTCCTAATCTAGAGAAATACTCATAAATACACAACAAGAGCAAGTGTTAGCAAGATAGAACAAAGAGATATACTGATTGTGTTTACAAGCTACCTATTAAAGTTTTCACATTTTGTTTTGAAGATAATTAAGAACAAGAAAATGTATTTCATTTTTTTAATTCATCAATTATGTTTGCGTTTTGAATAACCGAGCAAAAAAGAATGAAGGTTTAGGCAATTAAAGTGCTATCAAGTAAAAAATGGCTTTTATTAGAGACCAAAAATAAAACTTTCAAACATCTACATTCAGTGGTGGTGGGTAAAATACATCAACTACTGAATCCAGGGATTATTCAAATTAACAACATAAAGTGTAGTTGTATTGTTGTGGTGATAGGTATGTGCTAACTATGTTTTTTCTTGATTGATTTAAACTTTATATAGTGTTTCTTTGTGTTTTGAAAAAAATAAACGATTTGAGGTTTTACAAAAAATAATAATAATACAACCTCACTAAGAACTGTGTGAATAATAAGAGATTGAAATAAGAGGATAAAATATAGTAGAAGAACAGATGTAAAAACTACAAGTAAAACAAGCTGTAGATGAAGCCAATGTTTGTATTTATAATCCCAGCATAGATAATCTGTTTTACATGATTTGGGAAAGTGAGTTTAGTTTAATCAACCTTTTTTTTTTACGTTGTTACTACTATTATTATTGCTGCCCTTGAGACTCATAGAATTAGTTTTTTGAAAAAAGAAATATGTGTTAAAAAGACTTTGGTTTACCAGCTGTAGTGTAAAGTAAGTGGGGATTTCTGATGTTTTGTGGTTGGTGTCGTGAAACATATATCTCAGAAGCGGGAACATGGTAATAAGTGCCACTAAAAACATAATCATTTAGAATATCTGAACCACAGGGTTTTGGTATACATAAACACAATCTCACCAAAAATAGAAAAAAAAGCCCAGAGGTTACCGCTTTTTTTGGAGATCTAAAAAAAATTACACGGAGCCATTTTTTTTTGCACAGAAATTTTCCTTCATTTTAATGGGGCTTAAATGTTGAAAGATGTAACTGTTTGTTATTCACAAAACATGGGGGGAGGAGGGAGGTTGTGTAATTTCACTTGGGTAGACCAAAAAAAAAAGCAAATGGTATCGAATGTGAACCTGAATTACAACGTAATTTGTGCACAGAGTTAGTAAATCAAATAAATTAAATATTTTGTCGCCAGAAATTGGCAACAAAAATAATAAATAGGTTATTGGCCTAGAAAATTAATGCAGTAAAACCGACAAATTAAAAAAACAAAAAACAAAACAAAAACAGGTGAGCAAACACATTTTTACTGGGGAGGAAAGGGCGTGTTAATCGAGAATGATGAGCACAAAGCAATTCATAATAAAGGATAGGCAGAGCGAGTAAAGTTTTGTTTTTGAGGGGGGGAATGGTTTGGAACATTAAAATCATAAAAATGTATTTAAAAAGTTAGAAAAATTAAATAAAGTGCATTTTTTTGTATGACTGGCGTGCAATCTGTTAGTAATCGTAGTAAATATAGAGAAACAGGAGATTGTATTATAGTAATGAGGGAATAAAAAGCATGGAATTGCAAATAAAAAACATCTTTTATTTCTTCTGTTAATTTACCAAAAACACATAACTAACCTACTTGAGGCTAATAAATCTAGTTGTGTTGTCGAAACGCTCAAAACTTACAATAAAAGAGTAGCGCGGAATAGATTTTTAAAGACGAGTTGGATTGTAGCGGCTAGACACAAAACGTGTACTGTAAAGCAAAAGGAGAGAGATATTAATATAAAGGACTGGTAAAAAAGTATTGTACAAGAAACAGGATATAGATGTCGTGGAATAAAAAAGCTACTTTTGAAATAAATTCGTCACCAAACTAATACAGGAAAAAAAACAACGATATACAAGGGAAATTAAAAGTGTAGAGTATATACAAAGAAGCAACTAGCGAACAATAATGCTAAGCGACTTAATGGTGGAAGCACAACAGCTGAAGACAGGCGATGAAGAACTGGACTCAGTAGAATACAATAATTCAGTGGAAAAGTCGACAGATTCAACACTACATCCCGAGATAATTAGATACAAAGGAGGGGGGATACTTATGGAGAGTAGAAATAGTGTCGTAGATCGATCATATGTCGAAGCTGCGGAGGATAGTCTATATTATTTAGTAGAGACAGAGAAGAGAAAGTACACACCAGAATGGGGAAATATGGAGGAGGATTTTGAAGACGTGGAGGGAGCAGGAGCTACAAAGGCGGGGGAACAAGTGAAGGAAAAAAAGGGGAAGGAAGCGGAGGGAAAAGTGGAGGGAGAGAAGAAAAGAGACAAAAAGAAGGGGTATAGTGTAGTGGAACTTGCACACTTAGCAAGACACAAAGAAGAAATCACAGGTGAGGATACAATATTTGGAAGTGATTTTGAGAAGGCGCTGAATAATGCGGTGATGATAGGAGACTATTTGGAAAATTGGAAGAAGACCCAGCAGTGGAACAAGGAGGAAAAACTAGAGGAAAACAAGAAAAATACCATTTATAGGGCCAGTGGGCTGCTTAGACCGAAAAAGATGCAGGATTTAGGTGGAACCAAGAGGTTGAATACCGAAAGCATGTTGTTTGACCGCGATATGAAAAAGTCACAGGCGGGTAGGCAAGCAATGAAGGTGAAAAACAGTAGAGTTACGTTTAGGGAGGATTTTCGGGAACAAGTACACGACGAATCTAGCCAAGATGAGGAATCACAGGATAATACCGATGTAGCAGCTGAAAAAAAGGAGAAAACAAGTGGTTTCAATTATAAACCATCACAGAAACATCCGCAAGGGGGAGCAGGGAAAAGTCAAGGTATATTGTCAATAGGTGAGCCATTGGGGAGAGTCTCTTGGGAACTAGAGAGCATCGATTTCAATGGATATGAAGACGGATTAGGAATAGCAAAGACACAAAATCTGGCAAGTGTATTATTACAAAAGGCAGGGTTCAGCACAATGGCACTGAAGATTGCACGGCTAAAGCTTAAAAGAAGTGAACGCAGGCGCGTAGGAAAAGGCTTGAGAAAAGGGTCAACTGAGAGCTTTCAAAAAGTGAGCTATGACGAGCAGGACGGATGTGTGGCGAATGGTGAATATCATTCTGGTTCGCATGATGTACAAAGATATGATGATAACACATACAGTAGCCTCAAACACAGATACAGAAGTCGAGACAGGAACGAGAAATTAAACGCGCTTTTGCGTAAGGGCGAGAAGGCAGCGGCAGAGGGGGCACAGCAAACGGGCGACAAAGTGGGCGAGCTGAGAGCATTACGGCTGCGGTATGTAGAACGGCTTGATGAGTATGGATTTCTGGTGTTTGGAGGAACGAATGAGACGAGTGAGCGGCCGCAAGTTGAGGAGAACGAAGAGGACGAGCAGCGTAAGATTGAGCAATGGAGCGTGATTCTCAAGACATTTTCAATAAACGATGTACGCAATTCGCGCAAGTTCCAGCAGTTGGCACAAGCAGGATTCCCCAGAGAAATGCGGCCTGTAATATACTGGTACCTGTTGGACGTCAAGCATCGTTTCAAGGATCTGCTAGACGGTATGACGCTCAGCAGCGAGTACGAATCGCTCAAATCCAAACCGGTCGAACCTACGCTAAAAGACGTTATTGGGCGCGACATTCCGCGGACGTATCCAGACCACGCTCTGTTCTACGACGAGAGCTGCGAGGGTCAGCTGCTTCTGCGCAGCATTTTGGATGCCTATGCAAACTACAATTCCGAGGTTGGTTACTGCCAGGGAATGAACCGTCTGGCCGGGCTATTTGCTATTGTTGGCATGTCGGAATCCGAGTCCTTTTGGTCTCTGGCTACTTTGCTCGACACTCACATGCTTAACTACTTTACACCTTCTCTTTCGCAGCTGAAAGTACACGCATACGTCTTTGAGATGCTTCTTACCTCTCATAATCGCAAACTTGCTGCTCATCTTTCTGCCTCCGAATGCGAACCTCTTATGTATGTTACCCCCTGGTTTATGACAGTGTTTACTATGTCTCTGCCCTGGTCTTCTGTTCTTCGTGTCTGGGACTGGTTTCTTTTCCGAGGCATCAAAGTTTTATTCCGTGTTGCTCTTGCAATCATGGATATCTGTTCCGATCACTTGCTTACAAATTGCCCGACTCTTCCTGACCAGCTTGCTCTATTGCTTCACATTCCTCAGAACTGGTTGGTTCCTGATAAGCTGATTGCTGCTGCCTCTAATATTAAAATCACTTCGCGTCAAATCAGATATTTATGCAAGGCTGCAACGAAGAAGATTTCCTGAGTTGTTTTATATATTTATCTGTTTTTTTATTATTTAACTATGTTCATTTTGTACATCCCCCCCTTTTCCCTTTTTTTTTTACAACTTTTATGGTTATACATATATGCCAACTATATATCTATTTCTTTGTTAGTATAACATCTAATCGCTCAAATAATAATCTTGTATATAACTGGTTTTTCAAAGTTTTGTCCTACGCCCCCCCCCCCCACTGACCAGTTGATTATTCAGTTTTTTTTTCCAAGACTTTTCCTGCCCAAAACAAACAATTTTCAATCTCAATAAACCCCTTGAATTTATCATATCTTAATTTTCCTAAAAGATAATTCCACGGGCCATTTACACCTTCTATTTATCAATAGATATAAAAAAAACTTTATTTAAAAAGTACGAGACAAATGCAGTACACGAGTAAGCTAGGTCTCTCCAAATGCAATATACATCGTCTCAATACAAACTCGCTTGTTCTGCTATGCAGAACACAGCGCTCAGCTCAAACACAAACCCGAATATGCGTGGAACACGCCCGAATCTTCCGGCTGGCACAGATCCGGCCTTGTTTGCCACACTTTTCAACTAATTCTACTACAAGATTGTTTACCACAAGTAGTAAACAACACGGTTGGTTCTCCAGTTTTTTACGTTCGTCTAAAGATAAGTCTACCCCAAATACTGCTGAAGACACTAAGGCCAGGACTACGGCTGCACCCACAGTCATGGCAACTAACAATGTAAAAAAACCTACCAGCACGGACCAAGTTAAACACATCCGAACCGATCCAATAGCTGCCAGCTCTAAAGAACCAGCAATGGGTATAAGTGAGTCCAAATCAAATCCAAATCTTAAACCTTTTCCGACACCAGGCCCAGGCCCAGACTCAAACCCAAACCCAAACCCAAACCCGAATTTAAACCCATATTTAAACCCAAATTCAAACCCAAGTTCTAAGTCAATTTCAAATTCGGATCCGGATTCAAATTCAAAACTCGAAAAAAGTTCAATTCCGCTCACTCCATTCAATCTAAACATCAACAACACGGCTACTGATCCCACCAATGATCCTACAGTAAAGCAAACAGAAAATCTTGCTTCAACAAATCCTTATTTACAAGATTTAAACTCAAAGACTGAAGGTGAAAATTGCTCAAAGAAAGATTTTGCCAACACTTTAAGCGACCCTTCCAGAAAAGTTACTATCAAAACCCTTGAAACACCAATATCTCCTGTTAATGGTGCTTTCCCGATAAACTCTGATACTTCTACTTCTCTTAACCCTGATGCTACGAAAGTATTGAATTCAACTGCTAATACCAAGTCTAAAACAAACCCAAATGTGGTTGCCACCAATAATCTAGCAGCAAGCTATAAGGATATTGACAAAAGAAATGATGCAGGCGGTGTAAAACTGGACTCTTCGATTGCAGTTGAACAAATTAAAGAGATAAACCAACATGTAACTCCGGAATTATCAAAAGACAACTTCTTTTCTAAGGAAAACGAGATTAACAGGCCTCCAGAAGCACCAAAAGCCAAAGCATTACACAGTCTAGATCAAGGCATAGAGAAGATGAAGCCTTCACCAACGCAGAATATTACAGGTATAGAGGATATGATTAAACTTGAAAAGAAGTCACAAAGTCCGCCGGCTGATTCCTCGACGGGAACTGGTTCTAAAGACTCGAGTAGTGGTACCCCTTCACAAACCTCGGAGTCAAACCCAGCTAATACAGCAAACGTAGCTGGAGGAGCAAGTGCCGAAGATTCAACGCACAATCCCAAGCCAGTAACTCCAATTGCACCCAACTTTGAGCAGTTGAAAAACCAGGCTATAGAGTCTTTTTATCGCCAGAAAACCAAGGCTTTCAACAAAATCAATGACATGAAAAGCAACATTGACACTTTCAAGGCAGAGACGTTAAACCAAGACCTGCCAACCAAAGCGTATACACTTTTGAACTATATAACAGGATATAACAAAATCTTAGAGTACAAAGAAAGTGTTCTAAAAAGCGAACAGGATTTTACAAAATGCAAGGATTCGCTAACCGAAATTAAGCACAAGTATGAGCAGGCGATTGAAAGACGCTCAGAGACCCAAAAGGATATCAATCTCCTTCTTCAGCGCAAGCATCTATGGAACGAAGCAGATGTGATTGCGTTTACTAATTTGTGTCGGGATGAGCACCACTTCAACACAGCCGAGGCTGGACTTAAAACGCAAGTCCATGAGTTTGAGCTACTGGTAGACGAGTGCTACCGTACTTTGGTTTCGAATATTCGGAATCGGTATCACGAAGAGCAGACCTGGAGCGATAAAATTCGCAGAATTAGCAGTTACAGCACTTGGGCGGTCTTGGCACTGAATATTGTTCTTGTTTTATTTAATATTTGGATTTTTGAGCCCCGAAGACGCACCAAAATCATCAATGGTGTGGAAGAAAAGATTTTTTCAAACACACATACCCACTCGCCATCAGCGTCACCATCATCGTCATTTTTACGTGTCACCACTGACTCTGGCTTTACTGACTATGCTGGTCCTCAGGCAACCCTAATCCCTTCAAATTCAGACTTGGCTGCTGACCTTGACAAAATATATAGAGAGATAATCGACACGAATGAAAAATTGTCTTCAATATCAACCCAATTGGTCACCGCCCTGTTATCACCTCCATCGCTATTCTCACCACCGTCACCACCCTCATCAGACTCGTCACTCTTGCCGCCTGCTCATTCTCCATCTTTGCCAACCGTTGCTTCATGGCCAGTCCTTGATAAAATCACCTTTTTGAGCGATAGTGTTGCCTATTCCACAAAAGATATTGTGTTTTACTCTACACAAGCAGCTTTGCTGACTTGTACTTTAACCATTCTTATTATGAAATACTTTTAGTTTTAGACCGTTTTGAAGTTTATTTTTATTAGAGCCACCAATAGAGACGAAAAGAAATGTACATTGTAAAAATAAAGGGTATTAAATGACTCGAATTGTGCTACTATGATCACTTTGACTTGTTTTTTTTAATTCTGTAGAAAAAAAATTTATTTAGAGAATAAACAGTTCCTAAAGAATAAAAACAATCTATTTTTTTTTTTTTTTTTTTTTT
>LSSK01000151.1:3534-35226 GCA_001969505.1 Zancudomyces culisetae | reverse complement strand
TGATTAACAGCGATGAAAATCAACACAACATTCAATATATATTGCCAGAGTTTAGAAGGTAAAAGTAAATACAGCTATCAAATAAAGTTTCAGTGTATACCCAGCAGGTTTGAGAAAGCAACAGGAGATAAAAAAAGCGTACAATGTATAATGTAAAACGTATAATAGTGTAAATGCAAACTGTATTATAAAACAAGAACAAAAGATAAACCCATAATGTACTTTCACGTTGATACTTAGAAATAGTAATGTTTTTTTCCTGGGTGTAGATCCGCCTTGTTATAAAGTGGTGGTGACTCTTTTGTACAGAGGTCCAAAGGGCATAATGTGGATAATGTGATTTGAAAAAAACTCGCCATAAGAATATTTACATGTTTTTATTGTGTTTTTTTAAAATAAAAATAATAAAGAGAAAAGGCGCCAGTAAAATGCCATTTGAAATGTAGAAAAGAGAAACAGAGTAGCAACAAGGTAGGTCGTATGCGGCCACATAGAGTAGTAAAATTCTTAAGGTTCTTCGTGTATACGAAATTGGGATGAAGAGGAGGAAGAAGGAGGAGGTTTTTTGGAGCCAAAACCTGGTTTGGTACATGCAAAAAAAGCGCAGTGTGTCACCAATAGTATACGAAATCATAGTATTCTTTTGTGTTGGCCAGGTGGGAAAAAGTCAACTCTATTCTCATAAAGTTTGTAGTGTAGAATCGAGGACCCAAGGACATTACCAAGACGATATGATTTGTTGGATATCGAAATCTATTCCAAGTATTAGCATAATCATAAACACAAGTACAAATTCAAGTTTAGCTCCAATTAATTATTATACTTAGTATTGCAAATCTTAAAGCGTTGCTAACGCCTAATACAACCTGTTCCATATGTCAATAGAGTAAAATACTGAGTCAAGCTACACTTACCTGTCCAGATACTTTAGATGAGTATCCACTTACTAGTGGTTCTACCTTCAGTATAAGACCACTCCTATACTGGAGCCCCACAATCGCATCAATATATTCATCGTTTGGCTCTAAGTGGTCAACAATCTCAGGATCTGAGGTTATTTGAACAACCAGAAATCCGTTCAGCTAGTAGTTATTTTTTTTTGCAACCAGTTTTAGTTTTACGGTTTAGTGATAAGTTAGGAGAAGAATTACCTGTTCAGCTATCGATTTTAAAGTATCCATAAACAGTCGAACTGTTTTTCCTGTCCAACCCATATCAATCAGTGTTGAAAGTCCGTCAATAAAAATACCCACTCTGTGGTTATTCTTCACTTCGTGCAATGCGTCCAGAATAGCCTCGGCTACATATTTGACCGCATCCATGGGTGTTTGTTCCTGCGAGCTCCTCAGAAGCACCTCTGGTTGTGGATTTACTTTTTTCTCAGTGTCCTTTTTAGCAGGTGATTCGGAGGAGTTGTAGGGATTCAAATACTCAGTAAATCCATCAATAAATACCAATTTCCCTTGTTCTCGTAATTCATCAGTTTTAAGATTCTACTTTCCAACCATAGTACGTGTGCGAGTTATAGAGAAACGACTCTTAACCATCGTACATACAAAATCTATAAAATAGAATAAAATAAAATAAATGACGATATGCACAAACTTACCATTTTTCGTAATATTCGGCTGTAATGCTGGTATACCTGAGAAAAACTAACTAATACACATTTATCACAAGATTCTTTACTGTAAGAGGCACGTTCTTTGGTATTTTTATCGGAACCTTTTAAACTTTCTGCCAGAATCTGCAGCAACAAAAAAGTCGAATCTGATTTCAAAGTATCCATTAATAGGATTGTGTTTTTAGATTCTGGAATCCCTTTATCCCACCCCACCGCCGCTGAAAAGGATTCATATACCATATTTCTTAGTTCAGTTCTTTGTCTCTAGCTCTTATTAGTAAATCTCCTAGCAAAACAACTGTAATATAGCTCAAAATTATTGCCTAAAAAAGACGATTTTCCAAAACCACAAAAAGCTGATGCCTAAAGCAGAATCCTTTTTTTTTTGCTAAACTGATGTTAATTTTCCACTTTTTCCATTTACCAATTGAAGTCCTTGTAGGCAAAACACCATAAAATAATTAGCATTATTTAAACACCAGTAGAGTATGCCATATAAACTTCAATAGTGCTTGTTTCAACTTTATTTATTTAAATATAATCCATTTAACTACCAAGACATAATCAGAAAAAAAAACGAGCTACATATCTTGAGAATCTTTAATACCGTAGCGTACTATTAAGAAAAATGTCTAATCCGTATAAAGGTAAGCATACATTTATGTTTCAGATGTCATACAACCCCTGCTGGATTTGCTATTTAAAAGTGCCAATTAATTTATAATTTCGTTTTTCTGTTAACTAGGGTAAGCAGAACCATTCTGTACGAATACTGCTCAACTGTTTGTTATTTCGACCCCACAAACAATGGTTTAATCTATTTGTGATATAAAATGAAAATAATATCTGAGAGAAATAACATTTGTGTATAGAATCGTAACCTTGTCAATGTCCCTAGCAGCGGGCTTTTTGATGTCAATTTTGTCGTGTGCGCTTTATGGGTAAGACTCGATATATTACATAGCCATTTCTCGGATTGCGGCTTTTTTTTATTTGAGACATATTTTAATAATGAAAAATTCTTGGCATATTATAAGGATTTACAATCGATTTATTGAAACCTCTTATAGGAATTGGCTGCCATTTATATCTGTTTTGCTTTTTTGTTTTGCTCCGCTTCCAAATGCTGTGTTTGGTAAAATTCGATCAAACGATGTCTTGGAGGACGCTACCTCGTAAGTATATACCTTTTTTTATAATATATATTTGTAAAAGCCAATGGTAAGGTTTATGCTAGTGCTTGAATTTGTGCTAGTGTTAATGAGAAGATAACAACCGACCTAAACAATAATAATCACGCTAATAGCTCAATTGCCGATGTGGGGAGATTTATAACCTCCGTTGTAGTCATATCCGCCATAGGTAAAAAAATATTACGTTATATAATTTTCAAACATATACAAATCAGTGTTTAAACACAAGACTTTACTTTTTAAATGATTATTTAGCACTGCCTCTGGTCTTGTATCACGTTGAGTCAATCAATGCCTTTTCCATGATAATGAGCATTGCTGGCGGGATGTTAATCTACGGAACCATGCTTATATATTCACAGTTATTTGTGCGCCACGAGATAGAATATTAGTGTTGTTTGTGCTCCTATAAATATGAGAAAAAGATTGCCTTCTTGTTCATTAATCCATTCCTTTTCTATTTCTACTTTATTTTGCAATGCTGTACTTTACTTAACCAATACAAGATGGAGTGAGAAACAAGATAAAGATATCTAATTATTTTTGGCTTCAGGTCTGACATTTTTATGTCAAGAGCTTTCTATATAAAGCACAGTTGGGTATGCTTGGATGAATGTGTTGGATTTTGTCCATGTAACCTTGATGGTCTAGTTTTGTTAAACTATCGAAACTGCGTCTTCGTATTTGAATCGGCTATTGGCGCAAATACTATTAGTTAAATGCGTATTTCTTTATAATGAAACTTGCTGTGTGTTATGCTCAGGTAGTTAATACTTTTTCCTGCGATATTTTATGTTTTGATCAGCTGGCTTGGTGTTAATTAGAATAAGATTTTCGAGTACTGGTTATTAATTTGTTACGGAAAAAAGCGTCTTATTTTTTTGTCGCAAATGATAGGAAATTAGGTTTTCTTGGATGGTTTTTTTCTCATCAATTTTAGCGAAAGAAGAGGATGTTACAAGTGTGAACGAATAGTAACTTGATATTTTGAACAAAAAAATCGAGATATCCCACCAAAAATATAAAAAACATGAAAACACGAACTTGAATTTTGTTGGTGATTTATTGCATACATTTTGTAAACAAAAAGTTTGAGTTGAGTATATAGATATTATTCAAGTTTGGCTTCTTGGCTAAATATTCTACAAGTTACACATATAAACACTTTAAAAAGCATTTATGTTGAGTACTCAAAGCAATAGGCAAATCCAGGTATAACGTTTGGCAGTAAAAGTATTTTAATTACATAAATTACTTGTGAAAAGATCCAAAGTCAAAAGCATCAGCAATTTACTCGCGGGAGTGTGGGTAAAACAACAAGATAGAAGTACTGATTTTGAAACAACCCATACACAACTTCTAGTGGTCACGTACCAGAATAGTCGGCGGCTAAAATTGATCAAAGTAATATTATTAAACACGGCAATAAAAGTAAGTTAAAAAAAGGCTCGAAAGACCCCAACCTCCGAATGAGAATCACAACTATACAATGTTTGATGTACTACTATTATTTAAACTAACGAAAAACTCATTATGGTTATCAAATCACATGTAAATACACATATTCAATAGTGGATATTCAGCTGAACATGTTGAACACCCAGCCTCTTGGAGGAAAGGCCGTTTTCTTGGGGATTATATTTATTATATATGGCGTATTTATGACGTTTCTTTCTTATCGGCACTCAAGGATTACGATTTTGTCAACTAACTGGATATTTTTCTGTAAGTATTCTCGCTATTCTCTTGCGTGAGGCACAAACCCCTCCTGACTAGTCCATTCATCCTATATCTTGTGTAAATGTACTAATGAAAGCTCCAATTCAATAACCATTTGAATAGTCTTGCTAATTTTTTACATTTCCTATCGCATCAAAGAACCATACTACGATAATGTCGGTAGGGCGAATTTATACATGGTCGCATCGATGCTTTCGAGCTGGGTTATTACCATTTTCACAGATATTTTTACCTTCAAGCATGTGGGGTACTACGTGTCCCTGCTTGTTCATGGAATATCTTCAGGGCTATGTTTTTCATTTTTTCTGTGGTCTTTGGGAGACGGTGGGATAATAGGATACCAGTTTGGAAGCGGCGCAACTACGGCGTTTGTGTTTATTTTTGTGATAGTAGGTGCCTTCGCCTCGGTTGTAAGTCCGTTTTTATCGATGCCTGCTTCGTCCCCTATGATAGGTGCTTATATGACCATGATCGGCGTTGATTGTTTTGCCAGAACCGGATGGCTAATTCATGCGCTTGATATTACCAACGCTACCAGTGATGCATATTACCATACTAATCAAGAAACGGCGTTGGAAGCGGCATTTGTTATCGTACTTGGCGTGTTTGGATGCGCTTTTCAGAAATGGCAGGTTAATGCTACGGCAAATAGGATTTACTATGATTTAGTATGAGAGCCATGTAATTTATTTGATTCATTTGGTTTACTTTATTCATTTGCCGGTTTTTACTTGGTTGGCCATCAAATTGATTCCTCTCCAAAAAAAAAACAAAAACAAAGATAGAATTGGTCTAGTGTTATTGGCTGGAATAAATAAGCCAAAAATTATTTTCTACCGATTTAAAATACGCTACAACAAATTTAGGTTTCATAGGAAGTGTAAATAGAATTATAAAAAAAGCTCCCCTCATTTAAGCACTGAATTCTTGAACACACTTAGAGATTATTTCTACGCATTCGTCAATTTGCTCCTCAGTAATAATCAATGGTGGGGCCAATCTTATTATGGTGTCATGTGTGGGCTTGCACAAAAGACCATTGTCTTTCAGCAATAAGCACAAATCCCAGGCTGTTTTTCCTTTGCAGCTAGCTGGGTTGACCTCAATAGCATTCAACAAACCACGGCCTCTTATTTCTTTTATTACTGGTGATTGAATCTTGTTCAGACCACCACGAAGTCTTTCTCCCAATACCCGCGACTTTTCGCACAGATTCTCCTCCACAAGAACCTCGAGAGCAGCAATGGCTGTGGCACAGGCAATTGGGCATCCACCATAGGTAGAGCCGTGTTCACCAGGTTTGATTAGAAGCAGGATATCCTTGCTTGATAGAATTGCAGAAACTGGAAGAAATCCGCCAGAGAGCGCCTTTCCAAGCAATACAATATCTGGACGAACACCATCATGCTCACAAGCCAACATATTTCCTGTTCTAGCAAGACCTGTTTGAATTTCGTCAGCGATAAATAGTACATTGTGTTTCTTACACAGGTCATAACATCTTTTGAGATAACCGCTGTCTGGGACCATAATACCCGCTTCTCCTTGAATTGGCTCGACTAGAAATGCGGCAACTTTATCACCATGCGCCTCCAGAACTTCTTCTAGATCTTCGGCATGGTTGAACCTTATTACGTGCTTACCATTGGGACATGATGCACCTACCAATGGCAAAAATGGTCCAAATCTTTCGTAAGACTCAGGATCTGTAGACATTGAAATCACACCGGTAGTACGACCATGGAAGTTTCCTTCTGCTGCTAATACAATTGCTTCGTTGTTGGGGACACCCTTAACATCATATGCCCATCTACGAGCTATTTTGATGGCAGATTCAACAGCTTCAGCTCCTGAGTTTGCAGGTAGAAGCATGTCGTAACCAAATAGCTCAGTAATGTACTTTGCAAATTGACCAAGCTTGTCATTATAAAAAGCACGTGAGGAGAGTGTAACCAACTTGGCCTGGTCAATCATAGCGTTGAGAATCTTTGGATGGCAGTGACCTTGGTTGACAGCTGAGTATGCGGATAAGAAGTCATAGTATTTGTTGCCCTCTGGATCCCAGACATGAACGCCTTCGCCCTTTGAGATGACTACGGGTATTGGGTGGTAGTTGTGTGCACCATACTTTGCGTCTAGTTCTATTGCTTCCTTTGAGCTTAGATCATTTCTAATGCTTGCCATCTTGATTACAGTTGTTTACCTAAAGATATAGATAATAATGGAAAAGAAATAACTTTCAGTACAATAAATACAAAGATTTGCGTATCAATGTGGGGCTCTAAACAAAAGCTGGACCATGTTGTTAAGGAAAATAATACCTTTTTATTTTTGGTTTCTGTTAAACTGGATTTCTATTCCTTTCTTATCAAAGCTTTAATTAAAACAAAACGATGACTTATTTTTCTGATATGAAAAGGAAAGAAATGAAAACCGTGGTCTTTGGGCTGCTATTTATACTTGTTAAAAAAAAAAGAAAAATTTCATGCTCCTCCGCTTTTGAGTCATTACTGGTGTCCTGCATATTCACCAAATCAAAGGTAAATTTGTTTCATGTGTATGCGTATTGCAAATAGCAATTTGGTGTCCATTAAGAAAGCCTGTTAATTTTAACTGCACGCAAAAAAAAATACAAAAAAAAATAAAAACAATGCAGCCAACAGAAATGCAGAAATTTTGTAAGATTCGACTTTCTCTGAACCCTAAATCTAATAATCGGGTATATTTCCATCTATTTACCTTTTTGGGTTTCTTATCGGCAAAAATTTTTTTTGCTTCCACAGTTAAAAAGTTGATGAAAATGGCAGGCTTTTATACACAACAAAGAACAGCTGCCTCCAATAAAACTTGTGCGATTTCTTTGAGCGGCCTTGTCACGCGCATGTTGGAATTACTCCACACCAAACTTCCCACGTCAGTTTAAAGCAAATGGCTAACACTTTAATGGATATGTGAGGTGAAACGCAAAAGGGTGAAATGTTGGTATGATAGCCGAATCGGTGATTTGTTGTTCGCTTAAAAGCACAAAAACTAGACGTAGTTCAAATGCCATACTAAAACTCGTATAACATTCACAAAGCGTATATTTATCCATAACAAACGGACCACGTGGTGCTCAAGAATGACTAAAATAAGGCACATACACCACTGGTACTGTAGACTTTGTCATGTTTATAGAGCTTTTATACTAAGTTTCTGGAATTTCTCGCTGACGATTGTGGGAAAAATACTGTTCGATGACTTTTCCACTTGATGTATACAAGTGATGTTATATTCTTTATAACTCATTACTCTGATAATATTTGAGACAATATATACGAAAGATCGACTATAGCGTATATGGGATGCTACAAAAAGAAGGTCAAGATCAATTTTAAACTAAAATAAAGTGGCTCTGTAGGCTCTATCTAGTAAATTGTGCCCTAACCACACACGGATACCACACATATTTTTTTATATATCTTTTGTGCAATTATGAAACATCAGATACTTTATGAATGTTGTTCCGGTTCGCACAGACCAAAGAATATATATATATAATGTATCGAAACGTGTAATACAGACTAAGGATGAAAGAACATACTGTATAGCAGGATAATAACGTACTATATATGAGTAAACTAGCACGAATTTATAACAAACAACTACAGCATATTTGTTTCAGCTTTTTAAGGAATCCTCCCCCTTTTTTGGGCAGTTTTGGTGTATCTTTACTGCATTTTTTCTTGACAAAAAGGCATGTCACTGGAATGCTCGAAGAATCAACTTTGTTAGAGCCAGCCATCCCACTTTCACTGGTATTTACTGGCTAAATAAATATCAACAATACCCAGAAAAATATTCATTTAAAATAACTTCAAAAACAAATCTATAAACCTTGCATTCTAGTATTTTCAACAAAATTCAAGAGAATGTGGAATTCAAGAACCAGGTTCAATAAACATAATTCAACGACACCCTTGTGATTATATCTACCCTCTCACTGTGAGAATGCGTATCAACTTAAATATTGATAAATAGTAATACCACTCAGATAAATGCTCATCCTCTAAAAAAATGAATATGAGAAGTAATATTCAGTTGTAGATTTTTCCTCAATATTTGCAATATAAATGCTATAGAGAACCATATTCAAGCACAAATTTAACTACCACTCCTCATTCTAACACATAAACTCTTTTAACATTAGCATCATTATAAAAAACTCAAACTACTACTTGTTTAACATACCTTAAGACTTGAATAAACTTCGGGATCAAAAAACAGAACTAAAACCAAACCAGCAAATCCACAGTCAACAAAAAAAAAACAAATGAGAAATCCATCATCACATATAAAGCTTGGGCTTAGCGCTATTAGAAGGTTCAAGGGGAAAATATGCTACCAAATAACAAAGGTGTATCTAAAAATAGATTTCGGTGGATGTGGGCTAGGCAATTTTTTCCACAACCCAAATAGCAGGTACCGTAATGCCAGTGATCAGGAAAAGATAAAACCAAAATATCCAAAGACCACAAGCGCATCTTCATCTAATAAACACTATACAGATTACTGCAGCCTATCGTCAGAAAAGCGTATATACCACAAATCTAGAATCACAACTGCGAATGGTGCAAATACAGAGAGGGTCAGAAGTACCCCAAAGCACTTTCTTGCTCGTTTAGAAAAGTGTACCTTTTGGTTAAAAACAAAACTCGCAGTAAAAGGAACCGGTATCTTCAAGAATAGATACCGTTGCAATGACTATAAAAAGCCACAGAGATATGAGTCTGATTTGGATGATTATAAAGTACTCAACTTTAAAATAGTTCACATATATAAGACTTTTGAAAAACCACATATAATTAAAGTGGCGTAAATCTTTTTCATATAAATGTCGACCAGCAACTTTTATTAGTTTGTGCTAACACTTATACTATGCCAACTTATCAGATTGCTTACACCAGTGAGATTGCTTATCATGGATTAATGACGATTTATTTTACAAAAATCAATTGAGCTTTTTTAAAACGTATCTATTCCAGGAATCAGAAAGTCGCTTGGTATCGAGATTTTTGCCGATAAACACCAGTTTATAGTCTAATTGATCGCTTGGGTTAATAGCAAATGCATCGTATGTCTCTCTCACACCCTGAATCGCTATATCTGCTACGGGTACCTTTTGGGCTTCGCAAGGTGGGCAAAAATTCTTAACTCGTAGCAGTCCCTTCATCCTAAGGATAGTCATCACAGACTCAGAACCACTTGCGGTATCCTTATCACTGGATTCGGAAGCAGTGCTGCCAATACATGTATTCTCCCAGAGCAATGACTGGATCCATGGCTCGAGTAGTGTCCACTCAATGTCCTCACCAATCGCCGGCGTTAATAAACATGTCGAAACCTTATTTATAAAGTCATTTTTTTAAATTTATTGTTCTTATAGGAGTTAATAATCTACACATAAAATACCAAGCAACTTACATTACCAGGGTTATGCTTGTTATTTCGATCACCAAAACTAGAACTCAAACTGATCTTCTCCGTGGCAGAATATGCATTGATGCTTAGAATAATATCTAAATTTATCTTGGCGAAGGTTGATTCATAAAGTTCCGAAGTTGCATTTATCTCCTCAATCCGGGCTTTGATTGATTGAAGCTTGTGTTCGTCAACCAAGTCAACCTTGTTGACAATAATTCTGTCAGCAAAGGCTATCTGCTTCACCACCTCATTTATATTTTCGCTGACATCATCAAAGTTTACTGAGCTTTGCTGTGAACCTGATGGCTTTCCAAAATCTGTTAACTCGTCTAGGATATGCTGTGCATCAACTAACGTAACAATCCCATCCAGTTTTATAAAACTACCGAACTCTTCGTTGGTCCACAACATTGACGCGATTTCACCTACCAGGAATATTTCAATATGATTACATTGGGTGTATCTTTTGACTGGTACATATACATATTCTTAGTTGAAACTGTTTTAGCGTTTTGAATTAAATTTCGTAGTTATATTCATATTAATAACAAAATAAATGTGGTATGGTTCCCATCTCGTACCTGGATCCGCTACGCCTATTTTTATCAACAAATATAATACAACAGGTTAATAAGGATCTCGTATAGTTCACTCTTGTAGGCTGTAGTATATTTGTGGTTAATTGTGGTCATTAAGGACGAGTTTATTCATATGGTTATTGAAAATAGCCACCTACCTGTGGTTTCTAACAGAATATAGTCAAACTTTCCCTGCTTTTCCATCAGTGACTCCAATGCTTTGATGCCCCTATCTCTAAAGCAAGATATATTTTCATACTTTAACAAGCTTTTACAAACTAGCACAACATTTATCCAGCAAACTGGACGCTTCATTCTCGTATCAACAGGTCGCTTTTCCTGGATAAGTGCCGCTAGTAGTATAGTAGTATCAATGATATACACTTACTTTACAGTACAGCACATGCACCCATTATCCAAATCCAGCCACTCCTCCACCAATTTCCCCTCTTTGTCAGCAGAGGCTATTGCTTTGTCGATACCTCTGGCTATGAAAAACAGCAAATAAAACATTAAGATTGATTAAAAACGGTCAGGTAAAATATAAAAGTCAAGAACTAGAGCAATAGGGCTCTTTCAAACCGAAAATAATCAGAAGAATCACGTTTTTCTCAATTCTGTGAGTGAAACATTTTTTAAATTATACTAAAGTTATACACCGTGTAAAAGTACTTACTGCTAGCGAATTCATTCATTATCACAGCAATCTTTTTGCCGTGATTCTGAGTTAAAATATATTGCAAAAGCGTCGTTTTTCCAGCTCCTAAGTAGCCGGTCAGAATAGTTATGGGAACGGTCTCCCTATGATCGTCATCCTTATTCTCATTTTCACTCTGATTTCTACCAGTGTTTAGGCATATTAAATTAAAACTCAGAAATACATGACTACATTCAACTTGTGACACCATCAAGGCAGAAACTAGGTAGTGACTTAGTTTCTAAATAGCTCTTTTTTTTGTGTAAAATGGAAGAGGTGCTCCTTCATCACAAACAGTAAACTCTATTACCTTTCGCTGTCTTCAATCTGGACAGGTACCAAATCAGGAATCTCGTCCTCAAACTGCATTTTTCTTTCTTTACTCTTTCTTTTGGGTTTATTCAATTTTGCTTTATTTTAGTTTTAGTCCCCAAGTGTTCAGTATGTTGCTCAATTTATATGATGATATTAATTTAGTTCTCGATTTTTAAAGCCGCTTTTTAATAAACCAAATCCATACTAAGCCAATAAAAGCTAGATAAAAAGCTGAGCCGGATCAAATTAAGTATCGGAAAGCAGAATAGAACATATAATAATCAGTGCATGAAATAATCCCCTTGTCAAGACATAATGATGTGCCGTGTCTACACAGCACATATTGTAAAAAAGCCAAATGTAATCGTGCAACCTGTATAGCTTTATCTTTAAGGTTTCTCCTTTATTTATGAAGGGATAGGAGCTAAAAGATAAAAAAAGCTACAAGTAATTGTACAAAATTGCAATATATTATCTGAAAAAAGCACAAGAAAACCTTTTTTCGAATGCTTTGACTGGGTGGCATATAATATAGCAATCAAATGGAAGATATTCCGCCAATTTATCCTTCTTTGCCGAATATCTTTTCGCGTGCCTCATGATATTTCTTTAGTTTTTCTTTGAGTGCGAGCTCCTCATTCTGCCGAAGAGCGTCTGCAGCAGTGCTACTATCATCTTGTGAGGGTATACCTGTCACGTTTTGTGTAATTTTATCTACTCCGTCCTTTGGTAGTATCTTGTACTTTTGTTCTTTTATTTCTTTTTTGCTCCTGGTCAATACTTTTATCTACAATAGTAACAGGGTTTTCAAGATGATCACTACAATAAATTACAGCAATGGTGGAACAAAAAAGCTAAAAAAAATGAAAGCGTTATAAAAAGGTAAGAGTGTATGCTATTTTGATTACCTCTGGCTTGTATTGGGTTCTATCATTGTAAAAACTAATTTCAGCGGGCTGGTAATCGTTTCTGTGTGTACCATTTGATAATGTTGAAATAAAGTGTGTTATTAAAATAATAGGTGAAAATATTAAACACATTTTAACTTGATTTTTGTTGGATGTGGTTAGTATAGATAGTGTATCGTCCGAGTAAAAGATAGTATAATAATTTTATTTACGCTTGTTTCCATATTTCAAATTTCGTTTCTTTTTTCGTCGGTACGGGAATCGTAGGCTCGAGCTATTTTATTTACATGTATTGTAGTTTTACGTAGCATCATTTCCTCAAAACAGAAATAAAACAAAGGAAGTTAAGAGATATATAGGTAGTAGAGTGCTTGACGAGGCTTTAAATATTAACCACGCAGTGTTTTAAGCACTTCAAAGAGCTTACATTGGCATCAAAAGCACTTTCCCAGTCGTCAAAGGGATCGGACATCTCGTTTTTCGAATAAATGTCTTGTTCTATTTTATTTTGAATCGGTGTATTTAAAGAAATGTAATATAATTTAAATACAATTTCAGTTCAATAAAACGAATTAAAATGTGTATTACTATAGCAAAACATGTTAACATTGCTTGGTAACATAGAGAGCCAAATGGTAAAGAAACATGGTGATTAGGCTTGTAGCTAGCGAATGGAGAAACGCCCTTTTCATATAATTGGCGTTGATTTTTGCAATTCTTTTGTTTCAAAAACCATAAAGCAATGTTGTTCGCTTTTTAGGCTTCATTGTGTTTAGATGCTACAAATTGTAGCCCATTTTACCTTGTAACACCACCTTTCTACCAAACTCTCTTTAAGCTGTCTAGATCCATTTACACTTGGGCTATGCACGGAAGTTTGATGTATTAAAAGCTATACAAAAACCAAAAAAAAGATATTTTTGCTTTTTTTTTTGTTTAATAAGCTCAGGTTAATACATAACATATCTGTGTATAAAAAGGCAGCTAACTCCAAGAGTACTACTAATTGTGGTAGATGAATTGAAAACACAAAGGGGAAACTCTAACCTTTGGATTAAGAGAATGTATAACATACCATTAGTGTAGTAAGTTTTCAATTGTGAAAATCGTTTTAGTGACTTGGTTAATGTTAAACACTCTGAGAAGGACTTAGGAACATATATTATGTGCATATACTTTGCTTAAACACGAGCCTTTTAAACAACAAATTAAAGCAAACTAAACTGTAGCGAGGTAGTTTAGTGGATAGCGTATGAAGCTGAAATTTGATCTTCTATACTATGCTTGTGTTGAGGCAATTTCAGGATTGTAATTTTTTTTTTGTGGAGAATGGCTACGGAAAGTACGAAAAAGGTGCGATGTAAATTGATGAAACATAGCTTATGCTATTTTTTGGGGGGGGAACGAAGGAGGGAAGAAGGGGGAGGGGGGAGGGGTAGTAAAAAGCTGAAGGGGATAGCGATTTATTTTCGTCACCTTTTTTTAATCCAGTGCAAATGGCCTCTCCAAAGTCTATCTAATTATTTGATGTGCGAGTCAAATAGAGGTATTAAATAGAAGCTTGAATCCGAGTCTGGCCATACTTGGTTTTGGAGTAAATTAATTACTGGCATTAAGATATTCAAGATGCCCTTTATTTACTTTTCATTATTTTACGTTTTTTTTCCCAATAATCAATTAGATTTGGTAAACTTAATTTTAAAGAAAAAAAATAGTAAAGAGAACAAAAACAATGGCATTTTAGTAAAGCTAGATAATAAACAAGCATTGATATAAGATTATAATACATATTACTACGTATACTCGTATATAGGTACTTTCAAATTAGAATCAAAGCAATTCAAGGTAAATATGAAATAATAAAGAAGGTGATCATGTTGTTATGAATCCCACTGCTTTAGAAAACACAAAACCGGCATTAAATCTGAATCATTTCGATACACTCAAAAATACTTTTTTGAGGTTTGAAGATTTAAAGTCAAAAAACCAAGAATTTTATAGAATCAACCAAAATTAAACAATTTCGTTTGAATAAATATTTGTAGAGGGGCAGAGGAGGTACATTAAAAAGACACGAAAATAAAAAGCATTTAGAAAAATCAAGGACTGACGATAAAGCCGAGACAACAACATTCCAAAATGTCTGGGGGTAATAACATCAAAGTTATCGCCAGGTTTCGGCCACAAAACTTCATGGAGAGTACAGGGGGTGGGAAACCAGTGGTAGAAGTAATAGAAGATCATTCTGCAGTGATAAGGGTAAAGTGATACAAATATGAAATCCGAAATTTAAACTACATTTTGCCTTTTTTTTATTGACAAATGTACTAAATGCACCATTTAAAACAACAATAGAATACCAATGACGAAGCTTTGACATTTACCTTTGATCGGACATTCGGAATGGAAACACAACAAGAGGAACTATATAGCTATTCGATTAAACAAACAGTAGAGGATGTATTTAATGGATACAATGGCACAGTTTTTGCATACGGGCAGACAGGGTCAGGAAAAACATACACAATGATGGTAAGTCATTAAACAGATATTAAAGAAAAAGGAAAGCCAACAAGAATAAAACGAACAACGAACAACGAACAACTAGTACTTTATATTTGTGAATGTATTGATTTAGCGCGAAAATAATATGTAAATGTGGTTGATAATGTATAAATAGGGAGATATAGACGATCCAAACACAAAAGGAATTATACCCAGAATAGTAGAGGGAATATTTAACAATATTCTAGAGTCCCCGCAGACGGTAGAATACATAGTAAAGGTATCATACATGGAGATTTATATGGAGAGGATCAGAGACTTGATTAACCGTAAGTGATAAAGCTGCTTTTACAGATTTTCCAGTCAAGATGGATTCGATAAAAGTAAATAAGATGTGAAAATTATTGGTGCGAAATTGAAATGTAAAATAGCCACACAGGATAATTTGCCAGTACATGAGGATAAAACACATGGTGTATATGTGAAGGGGTTGGTAGAGGTTTTTGTAAGCAGTGTTGAAGAAGTATATGATACAATGAGACAAGGAGCAATAGCTAGAGCCGTTGCACAGACAAGTAAGTTGGATTTCTTATGTTTTCAATAAGTTTACTATATGGATAGTGGTACTTTCAACATAATAAAATTATGATTATATACAAACGATTCTGTATTACATTACTAAAAACTATCGGGGTGGACGTAATAGATATGAATGCGGAAAGTAGTAGAAGTCATTCGATCTTTCAAATCACCATACAACAAAAGAATACAATGGATGGAAAGACCAAAATAGGCAAATTGAGTTTGGTAGATTTAGCGGGATCTGAAAAGGTAGGAAAAACAGGTGCATCGGGCCAGACACTAGAGGAGGCCAAGAAGATAAACAAATCTCTATCTGCTCTTGGAATGGTGATAAATGCGCTAACAGACGGGAAATCAACACATATCCCATATAGAGACAGCAAATTGACACGAATTTTACAAGAGTCGCTGGGTGGGAATAGCAGAACAACGCTGATTATCAATTGTTCTCCATCGTCGTATAATGCGGCAGAGACGGTGAGTACATTGAGATTTGGCACGCGTGCCAAGAATATTAGGAACAAAGCAACAATTAACCAGGCATTGAGCCCTGAGGAGCTTAAAGAGATGATCAAGAAGTTGAATAGCAAGATTATTTCGTATAGCACGTACATTCAGAGTTTGGAGGGTGAGCTAAAAGTATGGAGAGGAGGAGGGGTTGTTAAGATAGAGGAGCAGGCAAAGTGGAACAAGATAAACAAGGGAGAAGTAGGTCGTGGTAAAGATGTGCTAGGAGGGGTTGGTGAACAGCAGGCAAAGAAGAGCGGAAGAACAAGCAGGGCAGATGCACCACGCGAACCTCCACTATCCAATAGATTGCCAGAGACAAACACAGGATCATTAGGAAGGGCTTCTGGTGCCCGCATTTCAAGTCCTACAGGCGTAGAAAAAGGGACACTCTTTTCACCACTGACACCGACATTTGGAGAGATGGTACTTGGCGAACTGAGATCAAGCACACCGACTGTATTTGGAGATGAAGAGAGAGAAGATTTTCTAAAGAGAGAAAACGAGCTCGCAGACCAGTTAAGCGAGAGGGAAAATAGACTCAAAGAGAAGGAGGTGGAGGTGGATGAGCTAGCAGGTGAAGTCACAGCACTGAAAGATGAGTTGAGCAAAGGTCGTAAGCGTGATGAGGAGCTAACGGCTGAGCTCGCACAGTTAAAGATAGAAAAGGGGCGGATGGAATTTGAGCAAAAAGAGACTAAAATGACAATCGACAGCCTAAAAGAGGCACAGGGTGAAGCGGAGCAAACATGCCAACAACTGAAAGAGGAAATCGAAAAGCTACAGACCGAAGTTATGGAACTAGAGAACGAAAAATCCGAACTGAGTCTAGTCAAGCTCAAAGGTTTTAGAGGACATGAGAATAAAAGCAAAGATAAAAATGATGATGGGAATGTAGTTATGGATGGGGATAGGAGTAATGACACTAGTAGCGTGGAGGGGGGCAATGCTATTAGAGAGAGGGAAATGCTTTTGCGGCAACTAGACGAGTTGAAAGTGTTGGCAGCACAGAAGGATACAACCATTTCCGAGCTGAAATGCAGAGAGGCCGAGTTGTGGACTAAATACAGCGAAAACGAGTCACAATTGTCTAAAGTTATGGCCGAGTATGAAGAGTTTCTTGAAAAAAGCATCACGCTCGAAGAAGAAGATGAAAGAGTCAAAGTTGACAAAGTCGTCCATCAAAAACTGGAGTCGCAGCTACTGGCTCGAATTGAACAACAAACAAAAGAGATCAAAATGCTGTGTGCTGATAAAGTCAGCAGCGAGAAAGAGATTCAGAAACTCAATCAAAGCCTGGTCGACTCGACTCGTACAAATAGCGAACTTCACAACAAAGTTGACCTACTAACAAAGCTTTTAGACGACGTGAAACTAGCGAACCCCTCGCTGCCTACTGACAATAACAACATGTATACTGATTCAGCTTCCTCTCCAACACCCACAAAGCGCCCCAGCAAGGATCTTTCTGTCGCAAACATGGTTAGCCCAGATGGTGACATTCAGCTAGCCGAGCTTTCTCCATCTATGCATGACCAATATTCACAACGTGCCTTACAAGCCAAACAAGCTGAATTCGACTCTATCAAACAGTCACTTATGCGAGATGTACAGAACAGATGTGAGAAGATCATTGAACTAGAGATGGCACTGGATGAAAGCAAGCAGCAAAACACCCAGCTACTCAAGAGAATAAACAACCCAACCCAGTCGCAGCGGATGGTTGTTTTGGAGAAAAACATCACTCAGCTCACTATGATGCAACGTGAGCTAGTTTCGCAAAACACCGAGTTAAAGAAGTTAGCTTCACTCAACGAGCGCAAATTATCTGCCAGAGGCGAACGAATTGACTATTTAGAAAATCTTTTGGAGCAAACCCTTAACGATGTAGAGTTTTACAAGCGAAAATACGAAGAGATACACTCAATAAATAGCAGAAATATGGACAAATCGAGATTGCCTGCAAATGCCTATGCACAATACAACCATACCAACGCTACTTCTGCGGGCTCTTCTAATTCCCCTCTCTTCAATACAAACCAACTGCTTTATCTCTCTAGACTTCCGTTCGGAAGAGTTGCCAAGCCCATTCGAGGTGGTGGCTCCAATATTTCTACCATTCAGCACGATAAGGCCTCTGCTGACTACCCAATGCACATGCAGCAGCAGAATCAGAATCAGAGTCAGAGTCAGAGTCAGAGTCAGAGTCAGAATCAGAGTCAGAATCAGAGTCAGAATCATCAAAACCCAAACAATACCAACTATCCTGATCCACCTTTGAAGGCCACCTCTCCTCCCTCTAAAAATAATAGTTTCCACTCTGCAAACAGTACCTTTACAAACAACAGTAATAGCAGCACTTCGAGTATTAGCGGCACTCAGCAACAAAGAGCCTCTTGGCTGCGCTGGTCTTAGCTCCATTTACTCAATCTTTTTCTTTTCCTTTAAAAATTATGTTTTTCTAAACCTGGCTTATGGTTATATGGTACATGTAAAGAATACATCGTTTAAATTTGACATTTATAATTAACCTAAAGACCAACACTAGTAAAATTAGTTTTCAACTTGACAAATTCTTTCTCTTTGATTTGAGAAGGCACATGTATTCCTATTATTGTTATTTTTTTTTATCCAGCTCAATACTTTTGTGATATGTATATATTTCTTAATTTCCCTGTTTATTTATTTATTTCAAGTGAGCGTATTTGAATTGTGAGTATTGATCAAAACAAAACAAAGACAAAAACAAAGACAAAAACAAAGACAAAAACAAAAAAAAATCACTCCCGCTTCCATTCGCCCAGCTTAAATCTGGATAATTGGTTTTCCAATTTGAAACCTAAAAAATAGAAAATAGAAAATAGAAAATAGAAAAACTGTCGCATTAAAGCCCCGTTGCCTCATCCACTATACAATCTAAATAAAGTAAATAAATCACAGCCAAATCAGAGCTTGAGCATAAAATATTTTGCCTCAAACTCTCTCCCCCCCCCTCCCTAATTTTTTTTTTGTAAACTTGCATCATATTTTACCTGCTAAATAATTTACCTTTCAAGTTAACAACTCTTGTGTTACTTTCATGTAAAATACCTAAAAGGTTTACTATTTTTTTAATACCAATTCTGATTGTCAAGGCTCATCAGCTGTAGAAATAATTCAAATCATGTCGGAAAAACAGACAGTCCTGGGCTTATTTAGCAAGCGCGATTCAAATTGGGAAATTGTAAGCTACTCACTTGCCTCATTCATCTACTTGACATAGGTTTTGCCCTCTTATCCGACGCTTATATATGCACTTTATTAATGAACAAACGCTGTTTTATGTGAAAACTTAGACCGATTTGAAGAAACTTTCATTTTGGATCCTGATATCTATCAGCACTTCCTTTGGCGCACTAGCTGGCATTCTAGGCCTTCGAGGAATAACACCAATTCTGATGTAAGCATTTCCCTCATCCCCACCCCCACTCTCCTCAACTTTTCATTTTCTCTCCTCTTCACCTTCATATTTTTTTTTGTTTCTTAAACACTTTTCTGAATACCATAAAAGCATTCAAATCAACAATATTATAAAATGAAACCGGTAAAATAACATCAGTTGTTTTTCAAGAGCACTTAAAACAGACATTATTATCATGTATTTTTAGAAATATCTGTGTTTGTTATGTTGGTGTTGCGTTGTATTACAACAAGGTCATCAATATTAACGTTGAACGGTATGGTGGGCTGTCAGAAATAGTATCCGAGTCTATTATGCCAACATTCGCCATATTTCTGGTAAGTTGTATATGTACAAACAATTTTCGTATTATCGCTGGATATAAACCTTGAAGAAAAGATGTTTTTATTTATTTTTTTTACTTAGTAATGGCTGGGATACTCTTTTTGCCCTCGACCCACTTTTGTATTTTGCCAAACTAAATTAATTAATTTAATAACTTTGTGTGTGTTTTTTTCTTTCTCACTTTTATCTATTATTCCTAGGTTTCTTGGATCATTTTTTACAACTTCGTACATGTTTAATACCTCTATTATTTCTTGACCAGAGATCCTATTATCATACTATATTATACTATACTTTTGCAGTTGAAGTTAGTTGTTTATTAGCGTATTTACCATTATCTTCATACTGTTGTTTTTTTAGTTAGTGAATACTACTAATGCAGTTCGTACATGTCAGAAATTCGCGAATACAAAGTATCTCAATTATAATTAATATCTCCTTGCGTCTGAAAAAAAAAAAACAAATTACTACGGATCAATATAACTATTCAGACTCAGGTTATTTTTAGGCGTTTTTTTTCTTTTGACTTGTTGGCACAATCCGTTAATACATATAGTATTTTATGAGCGTTTGCCATTTCTACCACATTATATGTTGATCTTGAACACCAAACTGTGATCAACAGGAATGTTAGTCATGAATCAAGCACGTGATTTGATGTTTTTGTTCGCTCCTTTGAGAAAAAAAAAATTTTTTTTTGTGGGTATGTAGTCAAAATTTTTTCAGGAAAAGGAGGCAAATCAGCTAATGATTTCATAATCCAAAAATCAAGAAAAAAATTTTAAAAACCAAAAGTCGTAAAACTAATGTATATACATATGTAAAAGTATATGTACCTTGGAAAAAATTGTATTGAATCATCAAGGCAAAAGCAAGAGAGCCAAAACCATAATATATATCGAAGTTCCAGTGATACAGCGACTAACAATACCGGTCTAAATTATCATAATGATTTCCTTTGAAAATAAAAAACGGATTCAAGATTCCTCTACCACCGGAAATAAGAATACTAAACAAGACAACGGTGTTGCCAAAAAAAATGAGAAAAAGAGATCTCTGCGAAATCCCAGGACCAAAAAGCCAAACAACAAAAAACTTAAAAGCGAACAAGAATCAGAATTAGAAAAGCTTGTGTTCGGGATCACCAGCTCAAGTTCACGAAACAACGGTTCTAATCTACATGAAGACCAGCAAGAACAAAACTCGGAAAGTGAAAGAGAGTGGGAGGGACAAGAATCATCTGAAGACGATGTGGAGGAGGGACAAGAGAAAAATGAGCAAATTGATGATTTAGGGTTTATAATTGATACTGTTGGAGCGGCCGAAATGCCTACTACTCTCACACAAGGACAGAATGATGAAAAGATTACTGAAAAGAATGTTAGCAGCAAGCAGAAAGGGAAAAAAGAAAATAAGAAAGCTTTGAGTGAAGGTGGAGTAAGCGATCCCAGCTTATCCAGTGTCAAAGTCAGTCTTGTCGATAAAAATATTACCAAGAAGCTACGAGTTAGTTTAGAAGAGCAAGAGATTGGCGGAGAGGAGTATGAAAAAAGACTTCGTAAACAGTATACAAAGATCAACCCAACACCAAAATGGGCGCTAGAAGCACAAGACGAACATGATCAAGAGGGCGGACACGATGATGATGAAGGTTTGATATTCCAAAGTACCAGATCCATAATAGACAAAAGGGCCCAAGCAAAAATCGGGGCTGGACAAACCACAATAGATATATCGCGGGTCAAAAACGCTAACTACCAGTCGACATCCCAGGCAACTATTCAGCAACTTGATTTTCATCCAACCAACAACGTATTGGCAGTTGGAGGAATGGACAAAACTTTAAGGCTATTTGAAGTAGATGGGGAGCAAAACAAAAAATTAAATTCAGTATACTTTAAAGATCTGCCAATTCTCAATTGTCTATTCAACACTAGCGATGATGGTAAAAACAGCCGTTCTGAAATTGTATTGGGAGGGAGAAGGCCATACTTTTACACATTTGATTTGAAGAGTGAGAAGACATGTAGGTTCAACAATAGTAACTTGATGATCAAGTCTAACAGTTCGTTTGGTTCCCATAATGGAGGAGATGGAAATGTCATCAAAACATTTGAAAACTTTAAGCTTATTCCTGAAAACAACGAGATGGCGGTTATTTCAAGCTATGGACAGATCCACCTTATTGATATGTTTACCAAAAAGTGGAAATCGACTATTCGAATGAACGGAAACGTCAAGGATGTCGCTATATCAGGCAACTACCTGTATGGTCTATCCAGCGTTGATTCACAGCTTTATCAGTTTGACATGCGATATTCAAAGGATGGGGGCGATGGCGGTGATCTTGGAGCCATGTCCTTTTTCCCTCCTACTACAACATGTGTAAATAAATATAAACTAAAAGACACCTTTAAACCCACTTGTATTTCGGTAAAATCCAACAACATTCTTTCCGTTGGTGACTATTCTGGCTTTGTCAATATTTACAACCTCAACGATAGTAACAGCACAAACACCTTTGCTAAGGAGCTGAATCTATTAAAATCGATCAATAGTTTGACTACCCCTATTACAAACACTGCATTTACGAATAACAACAGCGATGATTTATTGCTGATTTATTCCCGGGTCAAAAAGGATCAGTTAAAACTCGTAAATGCCAACAACAACTATACTGTCTTTTCCAACTGGCCCACAATGAAAACCCCTCTCGGTTATGTCCAAACCGCCAAGTTTTCTCCAAACAACGGATATCTGGCTGTTGGTAATGACAAAGGCCACGTACTACTATACAGGCTGAATGCGTTTTCTTCTTATTGAAAAAAAAAACTAGAATCTAGATAGTTGGTGAAATCCCTTTTATTTGTTCATTTAAACATAAATACTCTCTATATACATTTTTTTTTTAAAAAAAAGAAAAGGATCAAGTTGATCAATTACTGTTTTTAGTTTTTAAGTCTGGGTATTTTTACATGTTGCTTGCTTGTTTTACGTTTTCTCTTTCTTTCAATAATATCGTCCAACTTCTTGGTTCCGGCTAACTTCTCAAACTCCTTGGCCCTTTGGATATCCTTGATTTGTGACTTCTTCAAATAATAAGGTCGCTTACCTCTTTCCTCAACCATTTGTTTTTCACGTTTTCGGTGTTCACGAGTTATCTGTTGAAGTTCATCTCTCTTGTCTTGATCTTTTTGTTTTTGTTTAAGTTTGGCGATCTTTTGTTCCAGCTCTTGTTGCAGCAGATACTCATGTCTTTTCATTTTTTTACCCTTTGCACTTTTTTTACCATCATTATTATTACTGTTCATATTGCTTTCCTTATTTTTTCGCCTTAGCTTGTCAGCCATTTTTTCCATTTCTTCTAGTTCTTCATTTTGGTATTCTTTCAAAAAACCATACGACTTTTCAAACAGCTCGTTGTTTAATCTACCGCTTGTATTTTCAAATCTTGGATCGTACCCTTGATGCTTAGCTATGCTTTTTCCTTCATTCTCTAACTGCAATCTTAGTAGGTTTCGGCTTCTTATGGGCTTTTTTGAAGACAGCACAATAGGTCCCTTTTTACTCTCTCTGCGGTATTTATCTTTTTGATCCGCCTGTTTAGTTGCGTTTCTGTGCAATAGTTTTTCTGCTTTTACTTCCTTTTCAATTCCATTACCATCTCTGGCCTGCTTCTTGCTTTTACTTTTGTTCTGTTTTACTATGCCTCGGTAATATATCCTATCGAACTCTTTACTGCCCATTTTTTCTCTCATTTCTAGTTGCTTATCTAGTGGTAAGGTCGAAATCTCTGTCATGATTCGATCTAAACCAGCATTATATGCCGTTTCTGACTCTGACTCTGACTCTGACTCTGACTCTGACTCTGACTCTGACCCTGAACTTTCTTGTTGTTCGGAATCACTATCGCTATCAACCTCGTCCCCAATCCTTTGATTAACATTGCCCTCTTCACTGTCAAATTCCGCATCACTATCCATGAATTCCCTCTCTTTGCTATTTCTATTCATTCTCTGTTTTAATACTTTAATCTAATTTAGCTTTGATTTTATTATTCTATTATTATTGTTTCCGTTTTGTACTTTGCGCTTTGTACGTTGTATTGGAATCACCTATTTCATATCATACTACCATACTTTGAAGACTAGTAAATGTATTTTAATAGTGTCCAAATTTTCATGAAAAAATCTGAAAAAAAAATTTTTTTTCTTCTAGTGAAATGATCCTGCTCTTGCAAACACAGTAATGAACTAGCCGCCGATTTTTGTATAGTAGTCTGGTGTACTCCTCCTCCCTTACTTACAAGCAGAATCTATCCATTTATATGGGATATGGTGGTATACCATATCGGTTCACACAAAGGAAAATGGATATGTGATATACGAGATGTAATATCCCCCTATAATAACACATTATCTGTGCTCGACTTTGCATCATTGCACTTTCAGATATGTTTATTTCTTTTTTTTTAATAAATAATAGTATGTCTAAATCATAACAGCTTTAGTAAAAGTATGCTAAAACGGTGGGAGAAGATTAAAAAAAATATATTGTGGTAAGATGGTGTACAGGTTAATATTGATCATACAATCATTGTTAAGTCGGAACAGAACAATATTGACATTGCCAGCTTTTTTTTCTTTTCACTTCCCAATTTTCTCTGGAAAACAGCTTGTGTGTGTGTGCATTAAAAATAATAATAATAACAAAAATAAAAATAAAAATAAAAATAACAGCAACAGTAACAGCGTATATGTTCAGAACAACTAACTGATATTCAGGGAAATGTGTATATTTGGAGGAATCAAAAACGAGGGGGAAAAGCTAACCAATAAAACAAATTTTATACTTAAATATATATATAATATGAGGGAATTGGGGTAGGGGGGAGCTGTATCAGTAAGAATAGATTAACGCTCCAGTTAATAAATTAGTTACTGCTACAAAGTCCTCCTGCGAGTTTTCTCTTTTCTTCCTCCAATTGCTGGTATAAAAAGGCTAGGGTGGAACCGCCGCTATGGTTGCTATGAACATTGTTAGCGAGCGCGGTAGTGATCCTAGAATCGCTTAGGGATGATCTGAAATTTAAATCGCTATTACTGCCGGCCTTCAAGCCCATAGAGGAACGATTCTCTAGAAGAGAGTTATCATCAAATCCTCTAATGATTTGGCTATACGCATTTATGTTACCCAATTTATATTTGACTATATCACTATCAGCACTCCCGGTACTGTCGACACTACCACTGTTGCTGGCATTGTCGTTGAATTGGCTGATGTCATCGGTTAGAGGTAAAATGTTGGATGTTGATTGACGCATTCTTTCAACGCCAAAGACAGGATGCTCAGAAAAGATGCTTTTCCTGTTGTTGTTGATGTTGTTGTTGTTGGGGGTAGGAAACGCTACCAAGGTTTGTGAACGCAGTCTCGAAAAATTTCGTATACTGGATAGCGGGGTTTTGACTTCAGGGGTAGCAGTACTAGATACATTTTTCGCCAGTGAATTTGTAAGAAGTTGAGAACTAGGGAATAGTGAGGGTTGCGATGGTTGAGAGGGTGGGAGAGGATGGAATGGTGTTTCTGTGGACTGTGTGCCGTTGTTATTGAGATGAGAGCGTGGGATACCGAATGGGGTTGCGGAAAATCCAAAAGATGTGGTCTGTGCCCGCCTCCGATTTCCGATGCTCAATTCGTTTTCTGATATTCCACCAGTACTACAGGAAGTAGATTTTAAGCTTGTGCTATTGATTTTTACAAGGCTTGAATAATGATCCACATCAATGTGTAACTCTGGATTGTAGTGTACAGTTCCGTAGCTACGGGTTGAGTCACCCATCAGGTATCTGGATATTTCCTGCACTGCCAGTTTTATTCCATCAGGACGTCCGTAAATTTCCACAACTCTCTCTGTCGATTGAGGAAGCAATCCTTTTGGTGACACAATTCTTGTGTTTGAGTTGTGCTGAATATTGTGAATATTCAATCCCTGTTTTCCGATAATCGTCCCCACCATCAAATGTGATACAAGCAGTCTTACCAAAACCAGGTTTTCTGTGTTGAAGCTTCTATCCTTAATTTTTGAAAAATCAGTGACCACTATAAACTCGGAGAGTATTTGTGCAATATCATAAAATGCGTTTCCAAGCATCTCTTCATTTCCTGTTATGGTCAAGATGCGGTTGTTTGACCCTGGAACTAGCTTTGAAACATTTGCTTTAATTTCGTACTTGCCTCTTAGGTCTGTTATTCTCGATCCTGATTTTCCTATGATCACGCCAGCTTCTTTGCAGGTGACAAGCGCTCTCAATGCCAGCTTCCCCCCCTTTCCTTTACTTTCTGTAAAGTATGCATCTTCTTGTAAAGTACTTGTGCTACTTTGTGCTACTGGGTGGCGTTCTGGCCTGACAAAAGCACCACTTTCGTAGCTTGTAGTTATACCGTTGTTTATGTTCATTTTTTCGAGTTTTGACACTTTATTCTTCCCTTCTAAATCAGTAGTTATGGTTATGTTTATGGTTTTGGTTGTAGATATAGGGGCAATGCCTGTTTAATTCGTTCCGCGGTTAAAATTAGAGTGCAAAAAAGGCAGCAAAAGTGTTGCAGTTAGGTTTTTGTAATATAACGGTTCGATCGAGGGTTGGGGTATTATTGTGTTTCTAAGGGAGAGTAATTTCAATCTATGCAGATGTTGTGTGTGTCTGGTGTATTGTACTGACCTCCTTCCTTTATTATGCTTTGTTCTACCCTACCTCGTTATGTTACAAGAAGTTGGATATATGTAAAAAACAGCGGTATTGATGGGAGGGGAAGGGTGAAAATATACTATGCTTCTGCTCGGGTAGATAGAAATCACAAGAATAGAAAAAGAACGTGGACTGTAAAAGTTGCACTTGAGATTCTGAAAAAGTGAAAGAGGTGTTTTTCTTTATTATGTGGAAATCAGTTCTTTTTTATTCACCTTTCCTATTCTGTTTGCTGTTCTTTATTTTCCTGTTTGCTGCTTTCTATTCCTTTAGATTTTTTTTCTTTGGACAGAAACATCTTTACTTTTCCAAGATTAGCAATGTCCAAGTTTTTTTTTTTTGAATGACCTTTTTATCTAATTTAAATCCCTTGCAATTACTAAAGTCAAATTTACTAAAAAATATCCATTCCACCCACGCCTTTCCCCAATTTTCTTGTGACCCTTTAGCGAACATATTTCCAATGTATTTCACTTTTCCAGTTTACGTACCTTGATTTTTTAACAACAAATTTATGTAATTTTTGCGGTAATAAAAAACAAGCTGTTTTAATACTATTCGTTTAACGCGTATTCTTAGGTAATGTTAAAAAAACCATACTCCAAATTACTAAAAAAGATATTTAAAAAAAATCATGTAAATAAGCTGAACCAAAGTTAGTTGGTTTTACTAAATTTCAATCTTCCATTAACCCACATAAGAAGCTCTGATTGAATCCGTTTTACAAAATCAGGTGAATATTTTTTAAAATGCATCAATTGGTTAGGAAGGTAAGCGTGAGGATATTTAGCCTCCCCCATTTGGTAAAGCCCTTAGTAACAATTTTCTCATTTGAAGTTGTCTTAGTGGCACTCTAAATCGCCAAAACACTAGCACAAAAAACTAGTGATAATGAGAATATGGATGTCCGTTTAGTAATATTTCCCAAGATTCAGGATAGTTTGGACGCACCGCACATTTGCATTAGTACAAGACAGTTTGTTCCGAAATGAAAACGGCGGACAACCTTTGAAGATTTTCAAAGTTAGTCCTTTGCTATCCAATTACTGGTGTAAATATATATAAATCTATTTAAAACCTCGAGTTGTATCTAGTCTGAACATAGTGGTAACAAAGAGGAATTTGGGATAAAAGCTGGGGCAGCCAACATCAGATCTGATACCCTTTCCTCCATATCACTACAAGCTCGATTTACTTTGCTTTTGGCCTTTTTTTTATTCGGGTATATGGTGACATTGAGCATTTTTAAAAAAAAGATGTATTCATTTACCTCCACTATTCCTAATAAACTCGGTTGGCATTTAAAGGTGTTGACACTCCATAATTCGATTTTACATCTTTTGCAGCCATTTTTGACTGTTGACCACTGCTTAAATTGCGAGGTGAGAGTCTTGTGTCCTTGTTTTCATCTCATTTGATTTCTATCCTCCAGCCACCTCTCCTCCTCTGATAGTTTGATTTATAGGCGCGCAAGTAACCTTGCGTTTTTTTTTAAAGCTAATGCTGCTATTAGGCGATTTAGGCTTTACACAGTACAATTATTTTTTTGGTTTTATAAATTTGGTTCTTCCTCTTTTGTTTTA
The DNA here is from genome assembly GCA_001969505.1 of Zancudomyces culisetae. NCBI lineage: Eukaryota > Fungi > Kickxellomycota > Harpellomycetes > Harpellales > Legeriomycetaceae > Zancudomyces > Zancudomyces culisetae. Next base: position 7,001 of record LSSK01000151.1, on the reverse strand, counting down.
GATGATCGAAGAGTTTTGTAAAATTTCATTGTGAAATTCAATTTACCAACCTCGCAAAAGCAAAATAAAATAAAAAAGCTATATGAATACACCAATTTACCGAATTCCGGAGCAACAATAAAAAGAGCCCATTATATTAACATTTCAAACTAGTCGAGATAGACTCTTTTTAATATACATACAAATTGGTAAAGTTGCAAAACGGATTCTAGTAAAGGGTACGAAGAAGTAACGAGTGAACAATCAATCTTAAATTGTACCTTGTACAGAATTACACTTTTTGAGTTTCCTTTTGTTTTTTTTTTAGCCTTGAAAATTTCAATAATGTATTTCTACGACCGAGATATAGAGGGAAAGTAACAAAAGCACACGGTATAAACACAGATTTTGAGATATTCGATATGGTACTTTGATTATGTTCCTACTTTTAACTGCAGTTTTAATATCAATCATAGTTAACAGATGAGGTTTGATTAATTGAATTGATAAAAATCTAATGATTAGATCAGGTATATTTTGGTTCAAAACCGCCAAGGAAAAACACGAATAGAAAAGTGGTTTTTGCCAGTAACTTTTCAAGAAAAGGCTAAAATCAAGACCGATCTGCATTCATTGATACTTACAAGGGATGAAAAACATCAAAGCAACTTTATAGAGGTATGATTCATTGCGCTCAGTTGTTTAATAACTAGTTTATAAGTTACCTGTTAGATAAAATATACGGACAGTTTGATAAAATCAACGGTCAATTAGGAGGACGAAGAAATAATACCAATCAATGACAAAACTTTCTAAATAGACAGAAGAGTACAGAATAGTATACCGCAGATATGCTGGATTGTATTTTTGCTTTTGTGTAGATACTTCGGATAATTTATTGGGATACTTTGAGGTTATACATTTGTTTGTAGAGGTTCTGAATGAGTTTTTTGGAAACGTGACAGAACTCGATTTGATATTCAACTTTTTTAAGGTAAGCTGGTTTTTAGTAGCGCAAATGCTGCTTTCCTCATGATTTTTAATATCTTTGCTTTTTTTGATTTTATTTATTTATTTTTTTAAAAAAAACAACACAGTAGTATATATACTATATGTCTGGAATATAAAATTAGGTATATGGTGTGATTGATGAAATGTTTTTTGCAGGGGAGATCGAAGAGACACGACTTAGAGATATTGTAGATCGTGTTTTGATTCTAGATAGCCTTCAATAACATATAAGAGGCATTTTTCTTGCTTTCATTTGATGGTGTCGAGTTACCAGAACAGAGCGTAGAGGGTTTATAATTTCATTTTTTTCTACTAGAGAACTAGTTTTATTAGACATGTCAAGCTTTATTACAAATAACATAATAGCATTTTGTAATAAATTTGATAGTAGTGAAATTGGCTATTTCCTCTATGTAGTCTACACTAAAGCATAAAGCTTTTAAGCAAAAGTTAAATACGCTTGACGTATTGAGTTTTAGATTTGTATGTGGTAGTATATGTGGATAGTTCTATTACAAGGAGGCTTTTGTGTGTCATCTACTTATCAAGTGCATCCTCATAATACAAAAGTATTAAAAATACTTTTGTACATATTCGTTAGATGTACTGTAATAATAGCATTTGCGGCCTTGTTCTTTGCAGCAATTTGCGAGCCATTATGTATAAAATAGTGTATTTTGGCATGCAGGCTGTCTCAGTATCATGAGCCGGTGTTAAATGTGTTGAATCTGCGCGATTGGGATTAGAATCTTCAATTCAAGAGCAAAAAGGATTTATATATGCGACAAGCTTGAGCTTGAGCGTGAGCTTGTTCGCATTCTACATTTGTTTTATGTTATGTTGTATATGAACTCTCTAACCGGATTATGCAAAAAAAAAAAAGTGTGGAAGTTCGGAGAAAAGTATAGGGGAGGAGGAGGCGTACTAATGTGTTGAGGCGTTTGTTATTTGTCTCTAGTGGTACATTTAGTGGCTATTCTATAAAATGGAATAGGCTCGTACAGATTCTGGTACAAGACAAATGTGTTAAAGGGGTAAAAACGATTCATCATTACACTGGATGCAAAATGATTCAAAGAAAGCAATTCTGTCTGTATGGGTTTTAGAGCCCGATTCAGAACCATTCAAGTAAATACTATTGATCATAATTTATGTTTTTATAGTACTAAAAGAAAGTATAGTGGAAAAGTTAGTTATTCGCAAACAATATAGAAAAGTGCAAGTGGTAATGAAATTATTTCTGCTAAATTATTCATGAGGGTAGTGCAGGTGGGGATGTACCAGAATAAGAAACGTGTGTGGTTGAAGAGTGCTTGGATATTGAGCGGAGGTACAACAAAAATAGGAATTATACACATATGCATGTGTGCATGTGTGCATGAGGCATGTGCGTTATTGCTCTTTTTCTCACATTGTCTTACCTTTGTATATTCTCCTCTTGTTAAGCTCAATTCCTGTAAATAGATGATAGCAACAGACAAATGTGAACTTGATAAAGGTCAGGGGTAAACAATAAGAAGACATATTTTATCACCAGTGTCCGCAGTAGTGAGGTTAGAAAAAGGATGTATCAATAAACCAAATGATTCATTTCAACTTGGATTGGGGCAGGTGGATATGGGGCAACATTCCAGGCGCATTCATTATTTTCGGATCAAGAAAGCTTACAGATCGAAACCAGCGAATTAAGTTGAATAAGTTGAAAGATAGCTAAAGTAAAGGCGTGGTGTAAATGGGTCAATATCTAAAAATATTCTAAAGTTGCATTATAAATAGATGACAATATATGAGAATATTTGCTGAAAAATTGGGGAAGGGTGAAGGATGGTTAGCGTTTACAAATGTGCAACTACCGGAATGAGATCATCTTTTATCAACAAAGCTACACCAATGGCGACCCTACATGAATTTTTGTATATTATTTAAGTCTGCATACTTTTTTTTAGTAAGTGAACTGCAGCAAGTATAAACAAAAACCAAAATTCTGCGGATTGTTAGTGACACAAGGATGTGCAAATGCACTTAAAGTTATATAATGAAAGCAGTTCAGCATTAAATGGCTAATGGTTGTAAAGGCCTTGGGCAGGCATTACTATTTTAACCCAAAATAAGAACATTTGCAACGCTTTATGACTCAGGATACAAATGTGAAGTTGGATGTGTAAATCCCAGAGCTTTAACAAACGTTTATTCGACAGGTCCAACTGTTGGCTTTCAAACCCATGCATGAACTTGTATACTTTTTAATCTCTGACAAAATGCCTTGAAAAAAACACAGCCAATAGAAACGTTATAAACCACCCCATCCAAAATTGATAAAACCAGAGCTTATCACATGAAAATTTGCGATTTATTTTTTCATTCGAGTCAAAAAAGGTAAAAATGAAAAAAAGAGCAAAAGAGAGTATATTTCGTTTTATCAGGTGATCAAACATGTCCTACACATGCCGAGAAGTTACTGAATTAAAGTGTGGCTG
>LSSK01000016.1:23276-67417 GCA_001969505.1 Zancudomyces culisetae | reverse complement strand
AGAATTCTACTTTTTTACCCGCAATAATATACGCTCTGTTGTATACTGTCTCTGCTGTCTCCACGTCTTCAAAAGTGAAGTACGTTACTTTGTTGAATTTATCGTGTTCCACAAACCCGAAATAGTCCTTCATAAAGCGCATGAGTGTTATCAGGTCTTGATCGTGGTACCCTTCGAATTGGGCCCAACTTACACCGAGCTTGTAGTCGGATCCTCTAATAGATAATTTTCTTACTAATCTTTCATTACCCCCATTATGGAGGTGGTAAACGGATCTTTCCCCATACTGATCCCTGTCACTCACCATAATAGCTTTGTATGGCTTCTTACGCCTTCCTGTTTCGGCACTAAAAGGTCTCCCCAAATTGGGTCCATTTGAATGCGCATCGTGCGCATTTTTCATGATTGCTTGGCGGTAGTCCAACCGCTGTCGCTTGTTGACGTTACCGGTGTCGGTTCTGTCACCCCTCGTTTCCTCATCCCCCTCCATTGTTGCTGAATTTGCTGTTAAAAACTGTATACTTATCTTAAAAAACGCTGCAATCTGATTGGTTGATTCAGAAGAAAAGTTTTTTTACAAAGTTAAGAGAGTAATTTTTCTAGAAAGTATTTGTGCACAGCAACTAAGCTGTCACTTTGAGGTTTAACTTGTACCAAAAGTCACTAAAAAAAGTGTTTGACTGAGCATTTGTAACAATATTAAAGTTTACATTTTATTTAAAAAAACTCCTTAATATATATTTGTTTAATTTGTTTAAAAAAACAAAGACAAAGAGCTTAGAACACAAGAGCAGCACCCTAAAATTAATAATAAAAATTCAGTCTCAAAACTCATAAATCGCAAAGAAAAATGTCAGAAAATACAGAAAATCACAATAACTTACCTTGGTCTTCTTGTCACCACCAAGTTCGAAGTGTTTGCATCGCTTCAATGTCTTTTGAACTTTATGTTTACAGACAGTGCATTCCATTCTAAGCACAATCTTCTTTGTGGTCTTGGCCTTCTTGTGAAACACTGGCTTGGTCTGACCACCATAACCTGATTGTTTCCTATCGTAACGACGTTTACCTTGAGCGAACAAAGAGTCCTTGCCCTTCTTGTACTGTGTCACCTTGTGTGCGGTGTGCTTGCGGCAGCTCTTGCCTGGGCAGAATGTGTTTCTGGTCTTTGGAATGTTTACCTACGAATCAATTGAAAAGCATGATTAGTACCAACCTCATGAATAGCACTATCTTGTTGAAAAGAGCCCAGCATTTAAATCACAGTCTATCTTGTATATCTCCCCTTGTATTGAAAAATAGCTCTAAACTATAAATAGCTGGGGGACTCTATACATCATGATCAAGTCGCAATAATGATAATAGCGCAACACGTGTTGTAGTATATATTGACACTTGCTCAATTTGCTCATTTAGGTCGATTTGCATTGTATAAATCATTTACAGATTCGAAATAACGATACACATACACCTGTAAAAGAGCATATATAAATCAGCATACTAAAACCACAACGGATCTTCAAAAACACCGTATACCTCGAGAAATAGTTATCCTACAGCACTCTACACAGTGTCTGTATCTCCAAGTACAAATATATAGCTACTTACCATTGTTATATACTATCGTAAAGCACCGCTTACTTAATTGCTTGAAATTAAGATGGGATTCGAAAAAAATCTAATTTTTCACTATTAAAAAAGGTTATTCCAAATATAATGTTTTATTTTTTTAGGTTTTGGATTTTCGAGTTTTATTGCAGCGAAAAACTATTGGCTGAAAACTATTTTTAATTTTGCCGGCTTTTGCCAAAATATAAAAAATAAATTATTTCATCCATCTGTATCTCTTTTTTCTGAGCCCAGCCTTTGTGAAAAGTAGAAACCAAAGCAGCTACATCAAAAGCATACAAAACACAAGCTCTTTAAGCTTGTAGATAATATTAAATACTACAACTTCTGCTCTTTATCTCTAATTTTAGTCAAAAGTGGTACTTAAAAAGTATGAAGGATCTGTAATTTCATCACAGTACTATAAGTTAAAGTAGTGTGTGTTTTCTACACTTGCACATCGGAGTTTTTTAACTCTGGATTTTGTTGATGTATTTGCTTTTTATTATCGCTTAAGGCGTATACATCGATTAGAACATAGGATCCACGCACAAACCGTTGCATTTGCCTGTATCCCTCTATGCAGTTTGAAAAAAAAAGTGTATAGGTCGTAAAACTACAAGCTCGCTGGCCAATCATCTCATAACAATCAAGCTTTTGGGAGTAAAAATACGAACATTCCCGCTTTATAGTTCAAATCCATTTTTTTTCAATCACTTGTACAGCTCAAACTTTCTCAACCGCTCACATTATTTTCATATGTACAGTGTAAATGCTTTGAAGTGTCATTATAAATGGATGTTGAATACAGCGAATGCAATAATGACAAAAAAAGTTTGGAAAATATAGAAATAAAGCGAATAGAAATAGCGACCGAGTCTAATTTCACGAATAATAAACTAGATGAAGGTGCTCTTTTGTTGCGTGAGAATACAAAAAAGGTGAAAAAAAAGAAGGCAATCCAAATTATAATCCCACAAGAAACGTATAAACTTAAAGGCTCTTGCAGCGAACCTCAGGATTCTGCTACAAAGAAACAATCTGCATTGAATGATACAAGCTTACACGATATTACTACTGCACAGAAATATCAAAATCAGTTAAAACGCGACATGGAATCGGTGAGGAAGCCAGGCCATAAAAAGGGCAGTGGTCTCGGTCTCGAGACTTTTATAAGCAAAGGTCCGATTACAGAGCCGTCAAGATGGAACAAGAAGACAGTAGATACAGTCAAAAAAATCTCGTCGATACAAAAGTGTCTAGTATCGGACTTGAAATTTTGGATAGAAGAAGTTGGTAAAATCGACATCTCCGAAGATTTAGAAGACAAACAGCCAGAAATTACAAGGAATTATGTAGCTAGTACCAGTGTGAGAGCTATGGAACATAGCAAGATTACATACAATTTACACAGCCTCGTAATCCATATTCTAATATGTTTGGAATTTATACGACTAAACAATTACCGAACGGACCAGTTATTGAGCTTAGGTAAACAACTTGCCTTGTTAAATATGATATTGAAAGGGTTGGAGATGGCATATGTACATGACGAGTATGTACGACATATATTCCTCGAAGATAAGCAGTTTAGAAGCGAATATGAAAGATATCTAAAAGCTCATATCCAGGACTTAAAAGTGGGGTATTTGGATAAGGAAAAAAATCAGCAATGTTTACTAGAAGCAATAGACTTGGTAGTAGATCTGGTCGGAGAAGAGGATAGTGTTTTGATAGCTGAATTATTGCATGTATTGGTTGAGCTTGTAGCTGCAATTCAGCCCCATCCAGACAAATCGCATAGCTTTATCCTATGTGAGATGATTGAATTGATCACATTTTTACTGTCTTGTGAAGAACACCTCATAACTTCAACCAAAAATAATAAAAGAATTTTGCTGTCCAAAGTTATTGTCAATGTAGGCAAAAAAAACATAAACGATCTCAATATGCCAAACCATAAAGATAAAACTGCAGAAACAAATATCGCAACACAACTAATAAGAAACCTACTGGGACATGCATTTATTCGGCAGGTAACTGCAGAAACTATTTCCAACAAACTATATGGGGCATATGTGCAGTATCTATGGGGAACATCTCAAAAATATTTTTTTAACTATGAAAAGCTTGGTCAAAAGTCAACTAAACTAATAACACTGCTACTTGGATCTGTAAAAGTTCATGAAAACCCCTTTTATGAAGCATTTAAAGATACGCTTGATTCCAAACAGTTATCATTTTCTTACGTCATCACAGGACTGGGTGAAAACCTACATGATAAATACTACGTTCTGCTGAGTTTGATATTTTTAGTACACAATCGTGTATTTCAGGATTCTTTTGTTGCTCAAAACAGAAATAATAGTGCAATGGTTTTAAATCTACTTAAGCACATTAAGCATTACGTGAACGAGTACTTTGACTTTAAACCTGAAGAGCACGTTGATTTGCAGCTAACACCAGCCACCGAAAAAATAAGATCATTGAGTGTAACTGAGAAAAGTTTCGCTTCACCCAATGTTTCCTCGAGTGGTTCTATCAACCTGGCTAGAATTGTCGCTGCGGAGGCTGTAGTTACAGGTTCAACATCAGACCGTATATCGAAAAGCCTAAGTTTACCATATCCGTTGGGCGGCAATGCTGAGGAGGTCATGGAGAATGTTACTAAATCCGGGGACAAAATGGTGTTGCTATACACACATTTATCTATTCTCACAATTCTCATAAATGATCACACGTCTATTGATGAAATTCAGAATGAAAACATATACAGTTTGTCATGGATGTCTGGAAGGCCCGGGAGACAAATACCATTAGGTTCGGCAATAATGGGGGAGTTGATTGATATACTCCACAAAAACCTGGTTTACATCAGAGACTCTTTATTGCATCAGATGACACTATTTTGTCTCTTAACATGTATGATTAATAGTGAAAACATTTCGGTGAATGTTGTGGAAAAAATCTTCAAGTTTTACGAAATGGTATCAAGACGCATGTTCAAACTTGTAAAAAATTCAGAATTTTATAAATTGTCACAGAGCAAAATCCCCACTGCCGATGATCCTCCCACTGACAATAGCTGCTCGACGGAGCATATCGCAGCTACTGAGAAAGAACATCATATTACATCTAACTTAAAGGATTTTGAGGATAATTTTAACCCCAGCCTTAGTCCCAACCCCAACTCCAATCTCAACTCCAATTCTGGTGGTCCTGATGATCATAGTAATAAAAACAACAACAATAACAACAACAACAATAACAACAACAATAATAATGATAATAATAGTGGTAGTACTAATGAAGAAGAAGAGGAGGACTATTCTGATGATGGTGATGATGCAAATATCCTAGAAACCAACAGCGGTGTTGATGAAGAGTTTCTGGTGTATTATGATTTGTTCTACACTCTTTCTTACGCGCTGCTGTACCTCGCAAATAACAAGCCCACAAAAAATGTATATTTAATATATGAAATGGTTAGAAGAAGCAAAGAACTGCATGACACACACAAGTTTTTAATTGAGAACCTACCCATAGTTTGGTTTCACAACCAAAGACTGCATTCTGGTAATAAAACAGGCATAATGGAATGCGACCGTTTGGATATTAAAAAAGTACTAGAAAATCTAAACGAAATCATCAGTTTTGTCTCCATAGAGCTATCTATGGCTCTTTCTGCTCATAAATCCGATGGTTCCAATGCAGTTCTGCATTCCCCTGAATTTATCATACCTCTGTTGAGCGTCGCTTGCAGGAATTGGAAGGTGGTTAGTTGTAATAGAAACTTTCAATTTGAAACGGTTGACCTCGGCCTTCGTTTTTTTGTACATAGCGATTCGTTTGCTTTTATTCTCAGCCTTTTGGAATGATTGCTACAGTATCTGCTTTGGAGCACTCCCACTTTTGTACTAAAAAAAATTGTTTGTATTAACGGAATCTTTGCAACGATATTTTCAGATTGGTGTTTTATTTGAACTATTGTACAAATTGATTCAAACAATTCAACTATCGGGGGGAAAAATGGAAAGAACACCAACTATTTACAGTTATGAAACTGTATATGCACAAAAAATTTTGTAGCCAGTAAAAGGTGCGAAAAGACGAATTATTTAGAATATTTCAGTCTATTTTCCACACAAATGTATTGAGCAACCATAATGCTAGGTGAAGATAAATGAAATATGCATGAGACAAAACAAGGCCAACCACCAGTTTCACCCCCTGGCATATATTGCAAGTTACTGATTGAATCGTGCTACTGCATGTACTTCTTCTCACCAAGTTGCTTTAAAGCTATAATACTTAGTTTACAAGCCGAACCACTATTGTTATCTTCGTAGTTTTGATAAATAAACTGCCTTTTGATGTCGGAAATATCCATGTGACTACCCACCAACGTTTTACTGCTGCTTATCAATTTGGTAAACAAATTAAAAGTATCTGGTGATCTTACAGTGCTTGCCAAATATACCATCTGATTCTTATTTACAACTAACTTTTCTATTGCCTTTACGAGAATTGGTATTATTGAAGGATCGTAAACCAAGTCAGTCCCAACTATTACATCAAATTCTCGTTCGATAATCTCGTCTCCAACTGCGTCCCAGTCCAACTCATCCACTTCAGGCTCATAACCCAGCGTGTTTTTGTTTATAAGAGCATTTTCACGCAATACTTCTAATACATCCTTATTTGTATCTGTTAATAATACTTCCTTTGCCCCTGCAAATCCGCATACCAGGCCTAGCAGTCCGACACCTGATCCAAGCTCTAGCACCCTCTTATTTTGCACGATTTCTTTGGTTTTTAGTACAAAGTCTGTCATTATCATGCTATTTGGAAATTTTGATCATGTTGGAAACTTTTCACTATCTAAATTATATATTGCTAATAACAGTAATACGTATATGTTCGAATTCTGGTTACCTTGCTTTCCTATATTGAGTAAGTACAGAGATTTAGTTAACTAGCTGAAACCATGTTAAAACTATCACAAGAAAACCAATGACAATAATATCAGTGGCAACCGTATTTTTGAAAGGTGTAGCAAGAATATCACTATTAACAACAAATTTTGGTTTGGTATACTCTTTTGAAACTTACCATGGTCTTAGCCCAGTTGTGCCTAGTACAGAGTTGTTTAAATATTTATTTGTCCAAGTTAGTCTTGTATACATAAAACTCTGGAAATATATTAGCAACTTTTATGTCTCTATAGATTATCTCTAGAAAAAAAAAATCAAAACCATGAGATTATTACCTTTGGATATAAGATTTACATTAGTTTTTAGCGTTATTCTTTGGTCCTCTCTATCACCAACAACATAGGTTTGGAAACAAACACCACTTGAAAACTCCTCTTTGGTATCCCTATATATACAAATCATCATTACATACAGATATTTCACCATTTTTTCCTAACTTTCAGCTTTATATCCACTGCCATTTCGCATTTAATCGTTTTTTTTTATTAAAAAAATATCTTTAACTTCGGTTCTTACAATGTAGCCATTAGCGAAACACAGAATTCTATTAACTCATCAACAACACTCTATTTGTGATAATTTTTTTTAGTGCTTTGGAAATCAGATATAAAAAATATTCAACATATTCATAAACAATGCCACAGAAATCGCCATCGAATTTATATTTTTTAACAGAGTTATTTTACATACCTCTTCTGCTGTTTCAATTTTGTCAATATATGCCTTTAAAAACTGAACAATGTATTTGTTAGACGGACTATACTTTTCAGTAACAGGATGGAAAATTATCCCTTGTAGTATAGATCGTTGAAGTTCCTCACAACATAAGTTTTTACCGACACTATTCTCGCTATCGTCGGATTCGTCTTCATTGTGTCCATCGTCTAAATTCCATTTAATCAACCTAGAAGGAACTCTCTGCCAAAATTGTCTTTGGATCAATTCAAAAATCCTAAAGTGTTCTAGATAGCTGCTCTTGAAGCAACTTTGACAGATCGAATAAGTGCTTCTTAGATCGATCATATTGAATTTTTTTGTATTATGGCTTCCTCGCACTTACACTGGGCTTCACTTTTAAGCCGCTGCTTTTAAATATTTTAATGAGAATAGCCTGGTAAAAGAATTTTTCTATATTTTTTTTGATGAAAATTGGTTCATATATTTCGAACTCTATACGAACTGCTTAATGAAAAGTTCTGAACAAGGTGAGCTTGCTATTTTTAGTACAAATCTTGGAGGATGAGAAGAAAAGTGAATAAAAACCTGTTATAGAATAAATCATCTCTGTATGACATGAGAGAAGGGTAAGGAGAGGTTTTTTAGGTAACTAGTAGTCAGGTAGTAACTAGCACCAACAGAAAAAGTTTTTTTTTCTTGCTAAAAGCTTTACACAATGCAATTTTTTTGGATGAATCATGCGACTAGTTTTATTCGGTTTTGTCAAGCACTTTGTGTTCATTTATACTAAAATGCTACTCATCAGTTACGGTTATGGCAACTCTATCATTTAAAACATTGTTTACATATGTATATGATAACAACACAGCGATACAACCATGTGGTGACAAAGATGTAGTAGCTAATGGTAGCATCGTTTATTTGTTTATTTCTTCCTCCTGCTCTACCCTGCTCTACCCTCCTCTTTATGCTATACCTTTTTCATTTGTTACCAGGACTATGTTAATAAATACTATTTATTTGAAAACAAGAAAACGCCGACACTGCTGATATTAACTATTTTGAGAACAGAACATTCTATCTATTGTTTTGTTATCGAAAATGTAAAATACTCAAGCTCTACACTCGCGCACTTTGTAGCTACAGCACATTCGATCATGCTATGGTGAAGTACACTATACTTTGGCAACATTTATACTACCAGATGCCGTGATATTATTACGTCAAGTCAACGCTAAGCGGAAGACTTACATTGCTATCAATACTCTTGGGTCGGCTGTTTACTAGGATCAAACAAAAAACATGTAGTAAAAGTTTTCGCGCCAAGTTTAAAAGATCACCAACTGGGAACAGGGTGTAGTGATATTCAAATCTTTTGTTTATTGTGCGGAAGTTGTTGCAAGTAAAAGTGGAAGAAAAACATGTCCAAGTAAAAAAGAGAAATAAGTTTAAAAAAATAATAACCAGCTAACTTTTGTTAGGTATGAGCCAGCTCTTGCCATTTTGTTCATTTTATGATAAAATCGACCTGCGACTGACCTAAAATGTGGCACGTTATAAAATAGAATGCACATAAGGCGTACATCAAATACCTTTTTTTTTAAAAAAAAGTAAGTTTCTGGTTAATGACACTGAGGGAATAATGGTATTTTGAAACGTGGGGATAATAAATGCAGAAAAAGTTGGGAGAGGGAGTGAAGGAGTGAGGGAGTGGAGAGGAATGAGAGATTGAAAAAAATACATATGCAGTTACAAATCCGCATTCGCCTATATGGAATGTGGACATTAACCTACAGATTCAAAATTAGCCCTAGAAAGTAAAATAGAGCTTGTTCATCCTCTTTTTCATCCATAAAACAGTTATAGCAGAGTATGAGAGAAGTGAAAACAACAGACCCAGACTCATTGCCAGAATGCTAGTATTTCCTGTATGTGGTGAAACCAAAGTAGATATATCGTTGGGAATTGGATCTGAATGATCAACCACTACCTTTAAGGCTGGGTTATCTACAGGTTGGGAAAATGATGGGTCGAGGAGTCTGGTCCACTCGGTTTCTGTGTACAGTCGGCTTTCTGGGTTTTGTAAAAGCGCATTGAGTGATTTTTCGATTTTTTTCAACTCCAGTAGAGGATTGTAAAGACTTGTGTCAGGTTTAATTTCCAAGTTGATATATGATATAGAATTCAAAGATGCATTTGGATCCAAGTCATCACGTTTGTTTAAGATGAGCACTCTCTTGTCTAAAGATGGTGAAGACAAACCAGAAATACTGGCAATGTTGACTCTGCTGGAATCAGCAAGGTCCAATGCATGTGAAATATCATTTGGAAGAAAACGGAATAGTTGTTGAGCATATATATTGCTATTTCCCTTCAAGAAGTTGACAAATGGAACTTTGATTCTTAGCGTAAGTTGAAGACATACGCCGTTACATGGGTTGTATTCAGTATTCAGAATAGGGGGAACCAAACTGGCTACATCAACTGTAGTGTTGGTTTCCTGAGAAATCGACGACAACACACTGGTGTCAATCCACACTTCAGTACTGGTAACGTGTGTTAAAGCACTGAAGTTAACGGAAGTCGGTACTGGTGGGAGTGTCATGAATGTAGATGCACTTGATGGTACTTCAAACGCCACTACTGAGGTGGGGAATGTAGATGTGGTTGTAGATGTGGTTGTGGATGAAGGTGTGGTTGTAGACGTGATTGTGGATGAAGGTGTGGTTGTAGATGTGATTGTGGATGAAGGTGTGGGTGTAGATGATGTAAGTGTAGATGAAGGTGTAAGTGTAGATGTGATTGTGGATGAAGGTGTGGTTGTAGATGTGGTTGTGGATGAAGGTGTGGGTGTAGATGTGATTGTGGATGAAGGTGTGGGTGTAGATGTGATTGTGGATGAAGGTGTGGGTGTAGATGTGATTGTGGATGAAGGTGTGGTTGTAGATGTGATTGTGGATGAAGGTGTGATTGTGGATGAAGGTGTGGTTGTAGATGTGGTTGTGGATGAAGGTGTGGTTGTAGACGTGATTGTGGATGAAGGTGTGGTTGTAGATGTGATTGTGGATGAAGGTGTGGGTGTAGATGATGTAAGTGTAGATGAAGGTGTAAGTGTAGATGTGATTGTGGATGAAGGTGTGGTTGTAGATGTGGTTGTGGATGAAGGTGTGGTTGTAGACGTGATTGTGGATGAAGGTGTGGTTGTAGATGTGATTGTGGATGAAGGTGTGGGTGTAGATGATGTAAGTGTAGATGAAGGTGTAAGTGTAGATGTGATTGTGGATGAAGGTGTGGTTGTAGATGTGGTTGTGGATGAAGGTGTGGTTGTAGACGTGATTGTGGATGAAGGTGTGGTTGTAGATGTGATTGTGGATGAAGGTGTGGGTGTAGATGATGTAAGTGTAGATGAAGGTGTAAGTGTAGATGTGATTGTGGATGAAGGTGTGGTTGTAGATGTGGTTGTGGATGAAGGTGTGGTTGTAGACGTGATTGTGGATGAAGGTGTGGTTGTAGATGTGATTGTGGATGAAGGTGTGGGTGTAGATGATGTAAGTGTAGATGAAGGTGTAAGTGTAGATAGTGTAGGCGTAGATAATGTAGGCGTAGATAATGTAGACGTAGATAATGTAGACGTAGATAATGTAGGCGTAGAAGTAAGTGTGGGTTCGCTCTGCGAAGTTGAAGCAGATAATGATGTATTCTCAGTGCTTAGTGTGCCCAAGCTGATGCTTGAAATTGATAGTAGAAAGCTAGTGGAACTGCTTTTGTTGTACTCTGATGTGGAAGTCATAGTTGAAGTTGAGATGGTATCAGTAGATAATACCTGAGTAGTGTTCACTATTGAAAAAAGTGACGTGGATGGTGTTGAACTTATAACTTCAGTTGTGCTTGATACCTTTGTAGAAGGGTTGGTAGTTGAATCCAAAAGTAATGAGGTAGTTGGTTTTGTAGTAATCATTGTTCCAACTTCAGTTGATGGGGATAGTACATGTGTTGACGTGCTGGTATTCGTTAATCGAGTCGATGTTTCTGTGATAGAAGGCGAAGTGAGTGTAGTTTCATTTGTTTCCTGCGTCACGGATTCACTAGTAATTTCTGGTGCAGATGAAATCAAGATGCTGCTAGACTCTACAGTTATTGTTGTGATAAAATCGAATTTACTATCTGCAGTTGTGGTTGTTGTAACGCTTTCTGGTGTGGATGATTCAGATGTAGACAGAGATATAACGCTTTCTGGCGTGGATGAAGTTATAAAACTACTGAAATCAACTGTTGCTGAAGTTGTTGTATCCTCTTCCTCAGTGGTCGATTCAAATGTAGACAGGGATGTAACGCTTTCCGGTGTAGATGAAATTATGACGCTGCTAGGCTCTACAGTTATTGTTGTAATAAAATCTAATTTACTATCTGCATTTGTGGTTGTTGTATCCTCTTCCTCAGTGGTAGACTCGGATGTAGAGAAAATTGTTGTAACGCTTTCTGGTGTGGATGAAGTTATGACACTGCTAGGCTCTACAGTTATTGTTGTAATAAAATCGAATTTACTATCTGCATTTGTGGTTGTTGTATCCTCTTCCTCAGTGGTCGATTCAAATGTAGACAGGGATGTAACGCTTTCTGGCGTGGATGAAGTTATGACGCTGCTAGGCTCTACAGTTATTGTTGTGATAAAATCGAATTTACTATCTGCATTTGTGGACGTTGTATCCTCTTCCTCAGTGGTAGACTCGGATGTAGAGAAAATTGTTGTAACGCTTTCTGGTGTAGATGAAATTATGACGCTGCTAGGCTCTACAGTTATTGTTGTAATAAAATCGAATTTACTATCTGCATTTGTGGTTGTTGTAACGCTTTCTGGTGCGGATGAAATTAAGAGGCTGCTAGATTCTACAGTTATTGTTGTAATAAAATCGAATTTACTATCTGCAGTTGTAGGTGTTATACTTTGTTCCTGAGTGGTGGATTCAAACATTGATAAGGATTCTCTAAAACTTGAGTGTGTACTTGTGGTATTAGTTTCATCAAAGCTACTAGGTGTTATTATAGACGATAATTCCAGCGGTGTTGAAACATATTCCGATGTCGATAGTGGTAGCGATGTTACTGATGTTTTTGTTGTTTTAATGTTCTCTGCACTTGATGAAATTGACTCTGAATGTGTGGTAAACGCTGTGCTTGATTGTAGCACACTCGATGATACGTTTATAGATGACGGGGTTTGTTGATCTGAAGTGGGGTTTAAAGTAGAGTCCCAGGTGGGATCTGAGAAAGATATTATTATTTCTTGCTGATCAGATTTAGAAAAAGTTAAAGTGTTGTCGGATGATATTGTTGGCGAAAATGTGGAATCAGTATCTTGCGTACTTGACAAAATTGGAATTGTTTCTAAATCACTCATGCTCGTCAATTCAAGAGTAGTTGTTGGTAACCTCCAAACCGAGGTTGTTCCAAGACCAGATGTGTGAATAACTGATACCAGACTTTCTAAAGTCGTTGTTTTTATTTTGGTAGAAAAAGTAGATGTTGACGAAGATTCCTTGTCTGCCTGTTCTGTACTTTGTTCTGTACTTTGTTCTGTACTTTGACTTGTATTACTTAATTCTTGGTTTTGAGCACTTGTTTGCTGTTCTGAAAACGAGGTAGGCGATGCATCTACATCCTTTAATGACTCTGTTGATGTAACCAATAGTTGATCTTGGTTTGTTGTTAGGGAGCTATCACTAGATGTCCAAATTGTCTGTACTGTTTCCATTGTGCTTGATTCTAATGTTTCCTCCGCAACCGTGCCGCTGAAAGTAGAAAACATATCTGTATCTGTGTCTAATGATTTTGTAAGGGTTGGAATATTGGATTGCTGAACGATTGGTTTTTCTGATGCTGCTGGTTTCTCGACTCCTTCTGATTGTTTTGATTCTTCTGCTTGAGAATCAGTAAATTCGGAATGTGATGATTCTGCGACCGTACTACTGAAAGTAGACAATACATTTTTATCTGGATCTAATGATGCTGTAACAGTTAGAATAGTAGATGATTGAATGGCTGAGTTAGAAGTGAGAAATTCCGAAATGGGTGGCCCCAATGTCGGAAAAAACGGTGGTAAATCTCTTAAGGTTTCGGGTACTTCATTTGCAACTAGAGGTTGTTGGTTTGTAAATTCTGTGCGCACAGAGGTACGCGAAAGAGATTCTGGGGTAGTAATAACTTTACTTGGGGTGAGTGGGGGGTCACTTAAAAAATCAGTAGCAGCATTTACAACTGATCTCTCAGACCCAGAAGCAAGTAGTGTATTTGGTGCATTTTTTTCAGTATTTCTATCTGTATCAACTGTACTCGAGGATAAAAAATCAGTTAACTCACGGTTAAATATATTTTCACCTAAAGTTAAGGTTGGTTTGACCGACTTTGTGCTAGTATCTATGAGCACTCGTTTGTTTAAACCTTTATATCCTTTGTTTTTTGCATTTATATTCGTTTCATCGTAAGATCGGATGTCGTTTTGTGTTATATAGACGCTACTTACACTGTAAGTAGCGAATATACAAAGAGTAGTGTATATCAATATATATATTTGCTTTTTAGTCTTCATCGCTCTATGATTATTCTTTTTATCTATTTATACTTCAACCGTATATTCATTTAACTAGTTTTCTACGTAGTTGGTTCTGAGGAACCGATCCAAGGCTTGGATAGACGTTGAGTGTTAAACTTGAGCTCAAGCTATTCCTTCGAGTTTATGGTCTATTTAATATTGTTTTTATAATATGTTCTCTGAATTGTGGCTTTCTGTCACTTTGCTCCTATATTGGCTACAAAGCAAGATGCAAATAATGCAAGATATAAGAAAACTTATTTATGTAAGAGTATTTGAAAAGGGTTTTGAACTATATTCGTTGTTATAATTTTACGGTCGTAAATATACTTGCGTTTAGGTGAGATGAAAAAAAAAACAAGGGAATACAACAGCGTTCTATTATTAGCGATTAAAGCGAGACTTTATAAATTTAGCTTTATGTGCAAATGGATTATTTCCCTTATTAGGAAGATGGTTTTTGGTTAGGTCTTTTACCACTATTAGGTTAATAGTGGTCAATAGAAATTAGCACGATTATCTAAAAGTTTATGAATTTTATCTAAATCGCTTATTAAATTATCTAATGTAAGCAAAAAAATTAATAAAGCATAAATCGTATATCAAAAAACTGAAATCTCAGACCCACCACCTAGAAGTGGATGTGGCTGAAGTTTATACCACCCCCGCCCATTCCCTCCTAGCTCTCAGAGAATGCTACATCTAGTCACTAACTAGACACATTGTGATCCCTATACTTTTAGTAAATTTTCTGCTTTTAGCTCTGTTGCGGTACCATCATACAACTGTATATGTTTATTTAGACTACCTCGCTATAGCCAACCCCACCTTGCCGCAAAAAAAGTCAAGATTTTTTTTATAAAAAAAAAAAACTTTTCGAAATAAGCCGTTTACTTATTTACTTTTTGTTTTTGACCAGCCAAATTTTGTTGAGATTGGCATCGATACAGTTTCATTTACACCTTGGGAATTTTTGGGGAACCTTGTTGTAAATCAATTAAAAGCTTTGGATGGCTGCTTTTACTTGATATTAATGCCCCTTTTTGGCATCTTTGTAACTATGTTGAAATTCGCATCATTAATCATTTTCGTAAATTACCAAACATCGTAACCACCAGTGACATGGCATTTCAGACCTATTTCTGCTTTGAAAATAAGCTGGCACTATTTGTGTAGATAGCTTAGCTGTGTTTACACTTTAATTGTACATTCATTCCGGTTTGGAGATAGCACTTTGTATGACCCCAAATAACAAAGTATTCAGTATAAATTTGAAATCTGAAGCTAATAGTGTATATCCGCACTAAAATAAAATAAAAACGATATACCTATTAATAACTTTGCCTGTATTCAGTACTTTGCTTGCTCCAAGTAATTTACAACTGGTAAATTAGAGATATTGTGGTATATTCACAACGCATTGGAAAATGACACCACAGTTAAAGGATGGTCTCACCATATTCCAATTTCTGGATGTATTCATATCTCATCAGTATGGTAAACAGCAATGAACAGTCAACATACTTTGGTTACCTGGATATTCATGTAGCCAACTAGGATAAAGAAAAAAAAAACTTTATTAACGTTGTGTTACACTTGACAGGCTATATTGCAACCCTTCTGAACATATTTGACAATCAGTTATATACATAGAAAAAATTAAAGAAGGAAAGAGGGTAGGGAGGTAAGGTGATTGATATTACAATGCCCGATTTTTTTATCCAAATGAAGACACTTTTGCAATATTATTGTTTTTTATATTGGTCATCTTCAGTATTATAGCTACTGAACCCAAAATTGAAAACCAAAAAATATACATTGCGTTAATCTCCGCCTAGTGATGCTAAATGAGATACAAAAGCCGTAACGCATAAAGCGTATAGTGTTTCACAACGAGGTATCGTTTACAATTTAAGTAATTAAGTGATATAATGACTATATTTATACATTTAATATTTCGAATAGGCGAGACATGATGAAGTGGAAAGTTCTTGCCCAAACCTTTGTTGAGCTAATTTAAGCATCAGTAATACTACAGATTAGTATCCCATAAGCCTTTTCTTTTTATCTTGGTTTCAATTCTTACAGAAACAAAACTAACACGTACATTAGAAACTTTTAGGCTCCAATGCTATGTTTTTTCCTTGCCCATACTGGGATTATATAAATCCCCCAGCAATTTCACTTTAAATTAATTCTTTGTAGCCTATTCTATTTTATTCATTTTTCTAATGCAAATACATGGTATATAGATAGTTCAGCAAAGCTGGGAGGTTTTTTTGAGTTTAAAGCATATATGAGCTGATATTATTTTACTCATACAAGCAAGCTAACAAACAAATGACTACAGATATTCAAACATAAATAATAAAAATTATAAAAACAATGGTTTAACAAGGATTAGTCATACCTAAATAGGTCCAGTCTTAAACTTGGGTATCCGCTTTCTAGCAAATATTATCAGTACAATTGTAGCCATTCCAGACAGTATATATGAGGCACCACCTATAACTATAACACCCGAAAACGACGTTCTATTTCCAAGCTTATCAAAGACAACACCTAGAATTGGTCCAAAAATTAGGATTGAGGATCCATATACCAAATAAACTAGCGCATTTGCCTGAGAAATTTGTGTACGTTTGAAATATGCTGCTATTAACATTGGGGTGATAGAAAACGTATTTGAACTGAACAAACCAGCAACGACATAAAATATCAGGCTGACAGTTAAACTCGTGCTTAAATACCACAATGTTAGCGTCGAGATACCTGTAGTAAAAGCTGATACCACGATAAGCGTCTTTGGGCCTATTCTATTCGCAAGAAATGCCACCGACATCTTACCAACAAGTGCAGTGGCAAAGAATACCATTGTTGTATTGTATGCTACAGCATGACTGACCCCGAGACTGACTAGACTCGCTTGAAAATAAAATAAAATTACTGTATACCCAATTTCTTGAAAAAAGGATAGTACTAATACCAAGAGCAAATAAGGGTCTTTTAGTAAGCCAAAATCAAGTATATTGTTCAATGACTTGAAATCCTTTTGATCTTTTAGGAAGACATAAGAGGGTAATATCAGTACCAGGTTTAGTATAGCCAGAATTCGGATAGTCCAAGGCCAACCATAGCTTCTTAAAGTAAAGGAAAGAATTGGTATAAAAATTATCGCACCGATTGAGCCTGCTGATAGAATTACGCCCAAACCGAGAGTTCGGCGCTTATTAAACCATAGAGTTCCCACTGTAAGTACACAATTTAGAGCTATTGCCGAACCAAACCCTGCAACTATACCCAAAGTTAAAATTAGCTCCCATACCTTTGTGGAAAAAGACGCCAAAGTGTAACCTATGGCTTGAATCACAAGACCCAACATAATTGTATTTTTAACGCCCAGTCGGTTCATCGTAGGTCCTGCGATCATTCCAAAGCATTGCGCTGCCGTTGATATTGTCGTTCCAATCCATGAGATTTTTTCTGCTGTTTCATGAGGAAACATAACTTCTAGAAAATATGCCTCAAACAACCCAAAGGCAAAAAAGCAAGAGAAAAGAATTGCAAGGATCAAAAAACAGATAGCCATGATTACAAAGGCATATCCTTTATCTTGTTCAAAATGGTCCCTGTCAGCGACTTTTTTCCCAAAGAGTTTAATTTGATTGAGAAGTCCTCTCCTCTCTTCCTCATGGTCTGTCCCCTCAAACACGTCCACACTCAATGAATTGTTTTCGGCCTTCATTAGATCTTTGATGTTATGTTGTTCTGTCAGTTATCTCGTTAGTAATTATCTATAAAACCACACGATATCTTTTTCCTACAAAAATGTGGATCTTCACAAAGCATTAAAAATAGACTACCCTCAACCAAACTCCTTTTTTTCGGGTTTTCTTCATTTATATCTATGAGAACTAGTGCAAATAAGGGTCAATGCCCTTTTATTTATTCTTTTTTGTCTTGCCTTTCGCTTTATTTGTACCTTGAATAATAATGAATCATTTTGTAGCATTCAGTTAAAACGCAAATCTAAATGCCCATAATACCCTGCATTTCAACATTTATTTATCCCAAAAGCTATACTAATAGCAAATCACAAACGAGAATATTATTGAAGAAAAAAATTTTTATCTGGAGTTATGATCCAAGTGGTAATTTTTCGCTGAACGTGATTCTTTCTGTGTTATATAAAATATAGTAAGCCACAATATTGGAGTAAGTGGTGGAAACAGTGCATATGCGGAATATCATAACTGCATGCCCCGTTTTGCGCGTTAAGAGCAGATCAGAACTCCCAACATTGCTCATAAGGGAACTACGCTGAAATACTGGGGGGGTGCATTCTTTGCACTGGTGTTGATTTTTTGGTTCGGAGTTTAGCGTATTAGTAATCCAACACGATTTAATGTATTAAAAAAACCTAAATCAATTTTCTCACCTTTTGTACATATTTAAAAAAAGGTCATGTGGCATACATAGTGACATGTTTGGAGTTCTATCGAGCAATACTCCTTGCTCAGCGTTATATAAAACAAACGGTATAAGTGCATTATTTTACATTTATTTAACTATTTATTCAAAAAATGGTGCCACTTATTAATTACTTAAAATCAAGTATTTAGGCAGATGATTTACAATTTTCAAAAAGTCAATATACTGCAAATATTTATGTCGGTAGCTCAAACATATGAAAGTTTCAGTATTATACATGTATCTGGATGCAGTAGAAGACAGTTTTCTCTTTTTTTATCTGTTCGGTGAATCTATTAAATACACATTGAACAGCAGGCTTAATTAAGTGGAAGTCGCTTCTGTTGATAAATGAGCACAGCATTCAAAAAATGCACTATTAGTTTTTTGATCATGGGTGTGGGAAAATTCTCCAACAAAGTTTGGGATCTTGCTGAATACTTACAAGTATTCTTGTGAATCGCCAATATTTTACACCGGCTTTTCACCTATTTTATAAGGCGAAGGCACGCCATATATTTAAATCTTTCTGTTGCGGAGGGAAACATAAATTTTATGACAGATTTAGCTGAGCTGAAATGATGAAGTGAAAACGACTCATCAAGATAAAAAATACAATGCTTATAAGGTCGAAAAACAAGCAGGACCAAATAGTCTCATCGTGCTATACATGCTGTTCTTGGGACAGTACTGCATTGAGTATTTAAAATTACAGTCAAAAGTTGCTATATTAAGCACATGGCCCTATAGCTGCTTATTACCTTTCCCCAATGCTAATCAATTATAAGCTGCTATAGTAAAAAATATATGCGATAGTGTATCAAGTAGTGGATGTACATTGATAGTGTGCAATATATGATAACCAGATCGATTTTTTTTTAGGATTATCGTCAGAAAATAGATTTAGACCAGCTTCTTTGATGGTATCTGTTTTATAAAAGCTCAAAGCAACTAAAATAGATATATTGGACACAAATATATATATAGACTTTTAATCTGAAATAACCGTCTTACATAAACAAATGTATTCCAAGATACTGTAAATCCCTCGGCATGGTCAATTTTTTATTGGACGCCATATAGCTAGGGTTGCTCCCTTCATGACACAGGATCCTATGGGTTGGGAATGCTGTGATAGGGGCTGTGTGTTCATATCAGTGGTCAGACTCTACCTATAACCATTTGTATGTCTCACAGCGACAGCAATCTAAAGTGGGCATAGAATAGTGATAACCTCTAATAACCATCAGAATACACTTGGGCTTTTTAGAAAATTTAAGCTAGTGTGTATGCGGTGGTAGGAAAATTCTAGTGTCCAAGTATCCAGATAGTTTATAATTTGTGATTTTATATATCAGGTGTTGTGCTATTTGTTATCAGAATTTTAGTGAATATGCGTCCGCTCCTTTTCTTTAGATAAGCAGCTCATTTTGGCTTTGCGATGACGAATGTTGAGAGAAAAATGCGTTATGAATGAAAAAAGCTAAGGCTTTTATAGAGCAATCAAGTTGTTTCGCTTGAAGGAGTTTGCGGTTGTTCAACGTAGATTGTATATAACATATTGATTCCATGTAACACACAAGAAATTAAAATCTATTAACGTAAACCTACTGACCAAACCATACTTTCTTTGTAGTAGATTTATTCATGTGAAATGGTTTTTGTCTTTGTGTGTTCGCTTGTTGATGAATGAGTCCGAGAAAACTAATATAAGTTGCAAATATTAATGTTACGTAAAACCTGGTTAAAAATAAAATTATTTGCGTAGTAAAACGGATAAAAGAGGCGAAATTTCAAATATGTTCGGAATTTTCGCATCAATAATCACTAAGTAGCAATTTGCGGCAATACTAAATAAAATATTAATGTAACCAACAAAAATCACCAGTACATTTAGTTATTGGCGTCCAGCTGGAACTCAGATAGATGCCTCTATTTATGTATTAGAAAAAAGCCGGTGTAAAGTGAATATTATTGTGTTAATGCGAGTAATAGCCTGGAAAGGCGGATTTGCAGTATAACCAGCATGAGTGATTCCTCAGCAACCAAGAAACAAAGGGATGTAAATATGTTGTATTCTATCAGGGGTGCAAGGTTCAAACTCACATACTCATTTCCTTAGTACTCCAGCTAGGAGTAGTGAACGTAGCGAGGATGCTTTTAGGGAAGTCCAGTGGTAGCTCTGAATTTTGACATTAAGGGGCTTCACAAGCTCAAACACATCTCAAAGACTCTTTATCGAATACACAGCTGATTTGAATAGTTTTTATTCGAATAAGGTTTTTCTGATACATTTTCCTTTGAACACAAAGAGTAGTTACTGACCAAAAAACAGCTTTCCGTAAGCTAATTGAATTCAAGCAAATAAGTACTGCATTTGCTTCCAAGATAGCCAATTTTTCAGTAATTTTTTTTCCATGTTATTGCTTCGAATATTTTACTAGAGGGGAAAAAGCTTGCTTTTGTGGTAGAATAAAACAATCCGATTTGCAATATAGGTGCAAATGGTGAATTTAAAAAGATATATATAGAATAAGAATGGTGTATCATTTATATACAGTATAGTCTATAATATATGTTGGTATAAATAGCTCTACTTCTCAATACCCTGTCTTTCTCCTTTTTTAAAAAACCTCCAGCCTTGTAACATTTATTTTGTATTTTTGTATTTTTGTATTTTTGTATGCTACTTTGCAAATGAAAGCAATTTAACTATCCTAAACTAAATTAAAAGCAAAAATACGTTTTGCTTTTTGGATTCACAAAGTTTGCAATTCAAATACTTATTTTTTTTCCCAACAAGATAGATATAAGCTGAGATTCTGAAAATTCGTTATTTTATGTAATATGCAACACTACTAAATTTGAAGCGCACCGTTTTCATTTCTTGCTCATGGGGTTTATGAAATATTGCACGTCAAATTTTTGCTATAGATATATTTTGTGCGGATATGCTCATATCCCACCAGATCATTGGTAGGAAATGTATAAAAAATGCTTTCAATTTAATCAAAAATATTTCTAAATTGAGGAAGTTAATAATCAACAAGGATTTATAACGAAAAACAAAACATCAAAAAAAAAAAAGCTGATTTTCATTAAATCACTGCATACAAAAAAAAACATGTTGATAATATAAAACAAAAGCAAACTGACAGAACCCAATGCCAAAAAAAAGTTTTTTTTTCTAGCTTGTCATAACGGTTTGAATACTACTAAACAGGTCATTAGCTTTTTTTAAAAAACTCGATTTTAAAGAATAGTTGATGCTAAGATACATATTTTGATTATTACCAAAACATACCGTATAGCTTAAACAAATTTTACGAACGTCTGGATACGAAAGAAAAAAAAGTATTAAAGAATGATGCAAACTACAATATTGAGAGAAGTGAATTTGGATTTCACCCCCACAGCGTTTGACGAAAAAAAGCAAATAGCTTTTCCTGAGGACGCAAAAGTCATTGACGACGTAGTCTTCCCAGAAGCTAATGTCAGTGCTGAACATGGCGACGATCTGCCCCCATATAACCTTGTTCCGGCAGCATTGAGAACTTCCGATGCAAAGAAGGCTATTGAGCAAAAACCCGCTACAGAGCACGTTTGTGTCGACTTTTCTCTGCAACTCAGACCTCCAAGCTATGTTGAGCCAAAACCAATGTTTTTGCCCATCCCATCCACAGTGTGTGTTGATTGCAGCAATAAATCCGAGTACTGGGGACCAGTTTCAGATAAACAAGCCTGGAAAATGGTTTTTTTCCAGATTATCGAGAACATGATTGCAATGCTTTCCTTCTGCATGACATTATCGCTTACTTTAACCGGTGTGTGCGCACTGATCGTCTACCCTGTGGGTTTATCGCTTCTTTGGGCCTCCTCAGTTGTCTCAAGATCTTTTGGAAGCTTCACTCTCAATCTATTCGATTCACTCACAGCAACAACAACAGAAGCCTGCAAGCAATGTACTCCTGGTGGTCGTGTGGACCGCATGCTTCCTGAGAATATCTTGCCTAGTTCAACCAAAGCCTCGCTTCACAAGAAGATTTCCAAGCAGATTTTGGACGGATATTCTTTGAAAACTCAACTATATTCTCTTATAAATATGCCCATTGCAACAATATGCTTCACAATTTCAATTACATCAGTTGTTGTTGGTATTGCATTCTTCCCCCTACTTCCGTTGTCACTCAGGTTGGTTAACTGGCTTACTCAACTTCAGCGAAAAGTAGCAAACTCGACATTATCACACAAATCACTATAAGCAATTGACAAATCAATAGCCCCACCACCACTCATTCTTTCATCACTCATCTGAACCCCAATGTATTTTATGCAGCAATTATTTATCCTCTGTTCTGCTTTTTCTCTGACCTCTTGTCCTGATATCGAGTGAAAATTGTTATAAGCATCTTATAGCATACAAATGAATGAAATCTGGCTACTCTTTGAAAGCGTGGCTATTTTGCTCATTTACATATCACCAGATGTTTATAACTATCTTCACTCGACGTATTTTGCCGTGCAACTTCTACGAACTTTGAATAAACCATGTCGGAGGAATTCATGAACTGTGGATGCCAAATGTTCATCACATACTTTTTTTTCTGCGAACTGCCACAAACTTTATCTTTTATGAGAACGAAACCTATCCCAAGAATCGCACAATATTAGCTTGATGCTGATTTTGAAGCCATTCTTTCTAACTTTTTTTGGACAATTATTTTATGAACATCAGGTTATGTTTTGATTTCCGCAAATTTGAACCTTCAATGGGAATGAAATCCATACTGCGTATGCACTTTCATTCCTCTTACCCTTTTCACCACTACACCGTATTTTGGTTATTTCTAACCTTGTGTAGTTCAAATAGCAGAGCTATTTTTTTTCATTTTGTTTTTTTTTAATTAATCATTATGTTTTTGGATATTATTATGAATTTGAATGGCTATAAGTATATACTTACACCGTCGTTGACCACAAAATAATTTGAGATGAAAAGAAGCTTGTCTATCATACAAGACGGGTTGGTCGTTTTGGCCATCTCCTTTTCCTCCACAACTACTTCCCCTCCCCCGCCCCCCTCTAACGTATCACCACGCTTTTCTTTTAGCTCTTTTTTCCTTTGTAGCTAACAAGAATACCTTCCCCCAACTGAAACTTCGTGTATATGGGCCACATTACAAGTATCAGTTGCGGTAGAATATTCTCACACTAATTTAAAATTAACTTTGGGAGTATTTGGATATCAGTTATGCTTTCTTTATTCATTGCAAGAGGCAGTTGGTTATTGATAGAGTAGTGGTGCCCTATCGCTCGTTTAGTCACTATTTCCGTGAAATTAAAGGAATATTACCTAGTCACAGCCTCAACGTCAATAACATTTATTCGCAATGGCCAATACCCTTTTTTTATCACTCAAAGGTTGATTTTATACACATAATTATTTAAAAAAATAACTGACAAACATGTTTTTGACTTTTAGTACGCTAGTTGTTATACGCTCAATATTTTCAACTACATCTTTTTTTATTATTACAAACGCAGATGTATTTGTTCAGCGTTATTTAATTTTAACTGGGAATATTAACAGACGAGTTTATATTTAATCAATACTTTGTATCAATCTCTGTTATAGCTATTATAAGGCCTCAAAGAACCATAAATGTATTAAACATCTTTATAAACTACAAAGACACTTTCCATTGCTTCTCGCAATTACGCCTGTAGAAGATATATATTTATGTACCATTCCGGTGTTTATTTCATCTGCCTCATCCTCCACCCACATCATTCATCTTCACAATACATATATGATAACATTTGTTTTTATAATTTATAATTTTTAGTAATATATCTACTTTAACAAAGCATCATAGGATTTTAAGATGGGTTTCGCAAAACTACTAAAAAGGGTGTTTAAAAAAAGAAAAGAAAAAACCTACTATGAAAGATCTGATTGTTCGCTGTCCAGTCTTGATACCAGCATTTTCAGAACTAGCGACAATAATCTCAAAAAGTTTTTTAAAACACGTTTTCTGTTATCAAAGCGGGTTATTCAAAGTAAGTTAAAATATACATCTATACCATTATTTTGTACGCGTCACTACATTTAACGCATGCTGTTTATCGTATGTAGAGGGCTGGAAAAATAACAAAAAGATATCAGAAGCAAAAAATGAGTATCCAAGAAAAATGTCACCCGAACAGTACTTTAAAGAACTGGCAAACGGTTTGGATTTTGAATCCAATGAAGCCCCCGGATATAACACTTCTTCTGAATGGGTAACAAACGAGAGGCTACCAAGTTCACATATAGCAAAAAAGTCGACTGGGAGTCTGATACTAAATACCGGAAACAAGTTTTCGAGCTTTGATCTTGTTAAGGAGTTTTCAGAAATTATTGATGTATCTATTTCTGATATGAACTACAAGAACAGTATCAAGTATGCAAAGAAACCCTACATGAGTAGTCCACTAAGAGCAAAATCAAGCCCAGAATTTGATGGAATTGGGTTAGGAATAACCAACAAGGGTAAAGATGCTGCAAAAAAAAAAAAGCTCCAGTTGGAGTTTGAATTGAATAATATTCACGCGAATTCTGAACTGTTCTATCCACACAACCAAAGCATTAAGGCACAAAAGTTTTCATCATTCCAACAGAGTCGTTCTCCACAGTCACCAATAATCAAAGCTGATAGCGACTCCTTTATCCACAGCAAGATCAGAAACAGCCCATTCATCAAGGCTAGAAGTGAGCCACTTTCACCTTTTCTCGATATGGATAAAATGATGGGGAGCTATTGCTATGGTAGCCAGTGGTCAAGCAAAGAGTCGATTGGCGAGCAGGTTGAGACACATTGCAAAAATTCGAGTGATATTAGTTTTCGGCACAAAAAAAAACAACAGGTGTATGGCGATTACACCACTACCACCAAAGTTGGCGCTAGGAACAAGGACAGATCCAAAACCAAAGATAAAACTAAAAAAAAAGAAAAAAAGAAGAGAAACATAAAGGAACAGTATCACTCAAGTCTACAAAGCCGAAAAAGTAGCACCGAAACTAAAAATACGTCTATAAAACCAGATCCATTAACTAGATACAACTCGGCCAGAAACGAAGAGACAAGCATCAGGTGTAAACTTGGACGTAAAAGCAGAGCTTTGAACAACACCACATTCGGTAAAAAGACAAACGCTCTTAACAGTACTTGCTTAGAGCCCATAGCAACCGATAGTAGGGCTAAGACTAAGTCCAAGAATAATAAAAAAAGCAAGGTTAGGGAGGGTAAGACAAGGGATATTGGTGTTAGTTTAATAGAAGATACCAACAAATATTCAAAAAAGTTTTATAACAACACAACATCATCACTACCCCTGTCGTTTACGTCAGCAAAAAGCAACTCGGCTGATGGAACACTGAATGATGGTGCCGAAGTAAATTTCGAGCATCATTTGCTCAAGGAGGGTTTGGATAATACAGAACACAACCAGACTGTTCTCAATAAAAAGGGATTATCCAGCGTCCCAGCTATTATACCAAATACATATTTTAGCGATATGTTAGATGGATACGAGACAACCAACTGCACAGATAATCTTAGTAATATAAATAAAAGCATTGATAATTCAGCTTCAGAAATACGCTCCATCAGAATGTACGAATACGGAAAAACAGCAAGTAGAGAATCAATAGATGGTCGTGTTATTGCTAGATCTCTCAGAAGCCTGGACAATAATAATAGAAATAACACACCAGTTATTGGTTTTGAAGAATTTACAATGGATTTTGATGTAAAACAAGGCTCAAAGAGTGAATTAGTGGTACCCAACCAGAGCCCCAGATTAATAAAAAATGAAAGTCTGGATACTTATCAAAAATGGTTAACAAAAAGCAAATCGCTGAGTTCGAATGGCAGTACACAAAGTAATGATAGCAGTAAGTTTAGTGGTAGTAGTAGCAACGGCACCAGTAGTAGTAGTGGTAATGGTGGTAATGGAAGTAGCAATGGGAGTAGTGATGGCGACAAAACTAGTACAGATGTGGAAGCTGATGGCAATAATACAACGGCCTTCAACCATAATGCTCAATACAACATTACCAAGCTCACAGCATTACAAAATGAGTTCAAAGGGAAAAATTTTAGCTTTTTGAAACTAAACGGTAGAAATGGTACAGATTTCGAGTGTTCAGGTACAGGCAGCCATAGAGAGGAAACTAAAAACCATATGGCTTCTAGACACACTCGAAGGTTTAAAGCTCCATCTAGTACAAACTCATCTGAATTTGATCCATTTTCGTCCACAGAATTCAGACAAAAGAATAGGAGTATTAATATGGTAGCGACCAACCCACAAAGGTCTGTCCAAAGCATGGTAATAACTGGATCTTTACTAAATAGTATAGATACCGATATGTACGGGACAGATTCACAATACAAATTATTGCCCAGTATCAAAAACCCTCAAAGTAGCTTTTCGTATAAGGGTAAAATGAGAACAAGTGGACTAGCTGGCTCAATAGCTAATGGAAGAATTTATAACGCGAGCCCACTATCCATGCAGCTTAAAAAAGATAAGAATCCGTTGCATACACTCACGGATGAGTCGGAGTATTTGCCAGTACTTGGAGGAAAAAGGTTTGAAAAATATTACGACATAGTACAAACGAACCCCAGGTTGGGAGGTAAGCGTAGCTGTCTTTTGATAATAGCTACATCATATATAAGTCAATTCAAAGGCGTAAAAACAAACTAAAAATACACTAAAAACATTAGAAATAGAAAGAGATGGCGTTTATCACGAAATGTCCCCCAACAGCAGCTTTGCGAGTCAAAGAGACCTCATTAATTTAAGGGGAACTCGCCCACAAAGCTGCGGTGATTATTTACACAACAAAAGTGCGATTGTTTACAAAAGCCACGAGATGGAAAGGGAAAGAGCAGGCTATCTCGAAAGACCAAAGTATATTGCCGATTATATTCCAGAAACAAACAGCAACAGATCTACGCCATTTTCAAACAACCCATTGATGAGATCAGTAGTAAATAATGATTTGGGATATCATAATAGCTTTGATAGCTCCTTGATGGAAGTTGGGCCATTCTCACCTGGAAAAGATACCTTAATACGTAAAGTGGATAGTTCCAAGTCACGTAATAAAATGATTGCTATTCAGGCAAACATGACAGGTCATTTGGCAGTCACAAAAAGTCCTAGTATCATTCCTACAGCGCTACATAAGGATGCGGCAAAAATTAGCCGAATAAATAACGCAAGCAGACTGTCTCAGAGTGGTGGTGGATCTTTTATAAGCAGAGTGGATAATGCGTATTCTTTTGAAAACAGCTTTGGCTTTCATGGATCGTTTTCTGCAAAGGATAATAAATACAAAACAAATGGTATTGGTACATGCCACTCGTTTGATGTTCGTCCATCGAGATTTGCTTCTAACAGTGGAATATATCGCACCTGATAAAGGGTATCTGAGAACCCTGGTTTCCAAAATGAAAGCAGTGAGGGCGGGAAAACAACTTTTTTTTTGTTTTAATCAAGTTTATTTAGCTATTGTTATTACCATTGTTATAACAGGTATACCATTAACCAACAGTTAATTCTTTGGTTGTAATGTAATGAGCTCATATTAGATATTCGAATAGTTTGAACCCAAATGGTAAAAAAATATCGAATGAATAAAACAAATTGTGTGTCTAACTAAACTGTTACGAGAAAAAAAAGGAGGCTAACTTAATACAAAACTACTTTTCCAGGCCAAGAAAGGGTATAAGAAACGATGTGAGCATTAGAGTGATCTATATTTTCGTACATTCAATCAAGAACATCAAAAAGAACAAAGGTTAGAGTTATTTGGTGAAAAATAGAACTTCGTATCACCGTCATTCCAGATAAACAGTCTCTAACTGCCAGAGATAATCGTCATAAAAAAACTACAAATCTTACCGGCTGCCAAGCTATAATATACCTAAAATAATCCAAAATGGTCAGGTATGTAGTTTGAGATCTATCCCATCTATTTTTGAAAATATTTTAGCATATTCTCTAAGTACATTGTCTGGATTTGTTTTAATTGTATATATGGGAAAAAAATAAAAGTTAAAAGGAAGGACAAAAGATATGCGTGGCAGGTTCGCAAAAAAAAAATTCTTACAAGTTATCTAGCAGGAATTTTAGATCGACTTTTTCATGGCTATTCGAAAATATATGGTTGAAACATAAATATGATATAATGAGGAAGACATATAACTAATCGTATATACTTAAATGACATATTGACGAGTATAAAAGTACAAAGGAAAAGAATTAGTTGTAAAGAAAAAAAAGTTACCAGTAGGGACAAATATCACGTTTTCCTACCAAACACCAGCCCCGTATACAGCTGTAGTGGAATTGGTGGTTACAATTTAAAAAGATACTGCTCTCATCAATTACTTTTCTATTCTCATTGGCACCCGAAGATAGTAGACCCCCATGATCTTTATCGAGCGAAACCATTGCACCGCATATTGCGCATACGTCTTTTGGTAAAGTCTTGTTTGGTAATCCTGCCTCAGTATAGTACTATAACAATGTTTTTTGGCAATATAGGAGTTGGGTTAATTAAATCAAGAATAATTATGATGTAGATTATAAAATAGCGTACTTACCCCAATAGTTGAGCTCATTTTCTCTACACAAATGGTGACAAGGTCTTGGTTGAGAATTCTGAATGTTGGGTAAAGGGCTCTTAGTTAGTGAATATGTTTCCCTTATATATAAAATAAAATACACGAATATAAACAGTAGCATCAATAGTTAGCATGCTTGTGGTATGTGAAATGATTTACCCAAAGTATACACCGTAAAATAGTATCAACATGACTCCCTCAATTATATCGATCAAAAGTGGGCTAATTCCTAATGGGGTAAAGAAAATGACCAAAAACAGGACCAACCCCAAGATTGTGCCCACATATGATACTGAATTCACAAACGAGAACCACTTGTAGATTAGTCTATAAGAAATAGTGTAAATTTTTACAATTTTAGATTCTAGTATTGTTACTCCCACAAATTCATATCCCTTGGGGAGGAATATGTGGATACGACTTGGCTTGAGCAAATATATACCTTGGTGTTTCAGGACTCAGAGGTTTTCTTGATGCCTTATAAAAAACTATAACAATAAGTATAGAAATATACATCAAGATGATTATATGTATTCAAAGTGTATTATGTATTATGTATTATGTATTATGTATTATGTATACGAGTTAATACATTGGTAGAGAATAGAAAATTACCCATAACATTTACGCCAGTAAATGCAACTAGAGTTAAAATAAACCGATAAAACCCCGCACTAATCGCGACAGATAGTGGAAATAACCTATGATATTCCAGTCATTTGGATTAGGTACAGTTATTCTCAAGGCGAATACAAGATATACGTATGTTGTTGATATCACAATTCTTAAACAAATCTAATATCTATAAAAAAGCATAAATCATTAAGAAGATATATACAAAAAAAGGCGTACCACATAACAAGCAAATTGACAATTTGGTAAGACGAATTATGCTTTCTCTTCCAGAACTGGATCAAGCTCGGTGATAGTAGCACGGATCCAACGATCAATATAAAAACAATAAAATGACGGATTTCTTCACCTATCCAATATGTACGCTTTTCGATAAATAGATTAAATATGCAACACTTCTTTTTCATTTCAAGTATGTGAGTATTAGTACAACGCATTCGTCAGTAAAATTTTTACCTAGCTGGAGAGAAAAATTTATCCCAGCTGGATTTTGGAATCCCTCGACCCTAGTACCATAGTACTTCTTATGGTTATAAAATAAAACACGAGAATATAATAAAAAACGGAATATTAGAAATATTCATTTCAAATCCAAATTAGTTGCGCTTGAAATTCTGTTTATGATTATTACTACTGCCTGCACCAGCCATAACGACAGTTTTTAAAAATATTGACCAAGCTGAATCAAGGATAATGGGCGTTGCCGAACATTATGTAGAATAAATATTAATGCAGGTATATGTGATATTGCTTACATTTTCAGGCTTTCACTTTGACTCATCCCGTCTTGCGAATTCGTATAAACATTGCTTTGTACAAGTTGCACCGAACCGATATCCATTTTGTATACTATTTATACAGAATGTCACTAATAATGCAATGCGGTAAAAATGAAACAAGTGTTGTGGTCAAGTGTACTTTTTTCTTTCTTTTCTTTGAATAACACAACCTTAAAATAGAAATACTTTCACAACAGCTCCGCACGTTAACCAATCGTCTGTCCGTATTTAAAATTAAGACAGGGAGATTCTTGCATTCTCTTGTGCTATTGCAGAAAATTACGTTAATGCCATTTTGTATTAATTCGCCTATGAATTTTTTCCGATTGCTCAGAATTCCTTAAAGGCTAGTATTTTCATGGGAATGGACAACTTTATCATAACTATGTGTGACATGAGAAAGAGCAAAAAATATAGAAAAAATGGAGATTGTTGTAAAAACAGATATCATATGTAGTATATTTTTGTGGGCATAGTTAGGTGTTCTTTTAAAGTAGGATTCCCGTATCACAAACAACAACCATAGCAAGGATATCCCAGCAGAAATAACTATGAGGAGGCTATACCAATACCATCATAAGAAATAGTAGATAGCGGGTAGTGGGGGCAAAGTACAAATACTAACATGAAAGTACACATAAGCTCCTCTTTGTTTATCAGCAATTTTTCAAGGTTGTAATTTTTGATTTTCCTTGTAAACGAGTTTTAAGGTTTTTGAGCTAGTATACTCTCTTTGTGGCTCCTATACATTAACAACCAAAAAAAAAAGAGCCTAAAAAAATAAAAAGCCAATATGACTAGATGTTGTATAACATCTTAGATTCTCCTGTTTACTAGTCTAAGTAATACTTTATTTTAGAGAGTAAAAAAAGGATAAAAGTTAAAGTGATGAAGATAATGTTATAAATATAAAACATGGAATAGAGACAGGTTTGGCAAAATAGAAAATAACGGGGAAAAAAATAAGACAAGGTACTATATGATAGTTTTTATTTCTTATCGGAGCTACTCCATTCAGCACCAAGGATAAGACTATCGTATCCGTAACCGTTGAGTTTTTTGATTGCAGCCTCAGCATTCTCAGAGCTGTAGTAACTTACAAACGCATAACCTTTACAAACGCCAGTTTGGTAGTGTTTGGCCAAAAATACACGAGCCAATGGACCGAATGGTCTGCATAGTGCTTGAACGTCGGGCTCTTTAGTATCCTCTGATAAATTGGTAAGCCTAATTGTTGGGTATTCGTCCCTTCCTCCTCTGGATGGCTCTGGAGATTTGAGTTTAGAACCGCCGTCACGAAGATGAGGAGGAATATATGCCCTTTTCTTCTCACCACCAACACCGGGCATCATTGGAGATGTCGCGGCTGAGGCTGCAGAACCATCTTTAGCAGGTAACTGAGCTGCTGCAGTAATTTCTTGGATAGTTCCCAACTTGTCCTTGTAAGGACACTTGGCAGTAAAGTGATTTCCTTGACACAATCTACACAAAATCTGTCGGCTTGCCAAGGATTCTTTAAGACTGGCATCCTCTTCTTCAGCTTTTTCTTCACCCCATTGAGAGAGCTTCAAAAATACTTGCTCTGTCACTGAGGCTGTGGAGGAATTGGGGCCTGCTGGCTGGTCCTTCTCTTCTCCAAATTTAGCCCATTTCTTTCGTTCAGCAACCGATTTGTTGACCTTTTCTTGAACAGTCTTTGTTTTGATTTTTCTAGTTATTTTTACTTTTCTTCCATCATCGTTAATCTTGTATTCAACAATAACTTTGACTCCATCTTGATCGGAAACAACCATAGGCACATTTAGCACCTCCTCAGATTGATCATCAGCCCAACTTGTATTAACCATTTTTCTTATGTCTTTAATGCTCGAAATTCCTTTCTCTTTCTGCTTCTCTTTTCGAATCGTTACTTTTCTTTTCGATTAGATCTAATGAAATTGGAAAAATTACTCAATCCCCGAATTGTTTGTTTTTCTTTTAAGTAACCTAGAAAGCTAAATTGTTTTTGTTAGGCCTGAGTTCTCACAAATAGCAAATTTCGAAATGAAAAAAAAATTTTTTTTTACCGTCTTGCACTTGGCCAATAATCTCAGTAATCTTGTTTTTCTACCCTTAACACACAAGAAATTAAAAACTGAAAAGGAAACTGAAAAAGGCGAATAAAAGCTTCAGCACGTGATGATGTGGTTTTAATCAAATTTGGAACTCTGTACTGCCCAATGCGTAGGCCAAATATAAACGAGCACTATTAAGAGAAAAGCTACTCCTATAGTTTCCAAGATTCTTATTGATTTAGCTGGCTTTGTAATGCTATACATAAAAAGAGTGTGATATACTGGTGATATGGAATAGCCAAAACTGATTGTCTAAACGTATAAATAAAAAATATATTGCTTTTGTGGTTATATAGGAGGATGTGTATAGTGTTAATTACTATAGTGGTTAGACTCACTTTGTTTTAGTAACTTGCAAACAAATTATAAAGAACGATAGATGTAACACATGTTTTTGCTTTTATTGTTCGGAGAAAGAGGTGAATAAACTACACAAAATCGAGTCAGGTCATGACATCAGGAAAAGGGTAAATAAAAATATTAAAAAAATACGATAATGTGCTAACTGAATAGTATTTTGAGAAAGCTAGTGGTGAAAGTTGATGTCTTGATCCATCACCTCAAATACTATTTTTTTTTGTTTATTTAATTTATATTAAAGGTATGGGGGCTCGAGTGGAAGATTTGACTGGAATAAATAACATTTAGCGAAGAATGGAATAATGCATAAATACAAATACTCGTGTGTGTGATCAAATAAACCGAATCAGATGGTGGCGAGGGACAAACAGATGAAAAATATAGGAGAGGGTAGAATTATACAACTATAGTGTGATGTAAGGTAGAAAGAGGATGAACACAGATATAGGACTAACAGGAAAATGATGGCAGCTGATTTGGGCTCTGGGACAGCTTTTATTATATTATTATCCGACTATTACTAAATTCTGATATTTTGACAGATAGTGCATAAAATAGCATAGTGGAGAAAAGGACACTACAAATAGTATATAATACATTAATTAGAGGACACTCTATGCCCAGTATGTTTTTGCGGTAATTGAACCAAAAAAAGCTGAAGCCATACCAAGTCGAATCAAATCGGGCCAAATAAATACCACCCAACGATCTAGCACACCAATAAGTCGAGATATGAGCAATGTGTGTTAGTAAAGAAAACAAAGAACTGGAATTGATAATTGCCGCGAATTTGACAAGAAGTATTCAACTTCTTTCTAGTAAGGATAAGGATGTGTAGTGGCGGTGTTAGTAGTTGGTGATAACATTATTCTCACCAACCAAAAACAATGGAAAGTCTTATGAGAAAATAAGATGCTAAGTTGAAATTAGAAAAGCTAACACCATTTTTTGTAAAAACCAAATTAAGATTAAAAATTTTTTTTGGCACGTTGATGCTTTGTAAATAGGAAATATGATGATTATTTATTTTCAAAGTGGTAAAAATCAGTTGATAAATCAGGCGAACATTAGGGTTTGGAGGTTTGGAGGTTTGGAGGTTTGGGAAAAAAGATTGCTATTTCTTGTAATACTCTGGATATCAAACATGCCCGCAAAAATTATGACTTGTCTCCTATTCGGTACTGCTATATAACATACACAGTTGTAGAAAGGAACAATGAAAGCAAAGGTGGAATGGTGATGGTTGTGTGTATTACATATCAAGTGTTAGATACTAAGCTCGCTCAAGAAAAGCGAGTAATTCTGAGGAGGAGGAAGGTGCTTTAATAATTCGGTGTGTTGTTAAAGAATAATATATGCTATATTTCTTGGAAGGATACCATTGATCCCAAGTGCATAGAGAAATGTATTGGAGATAAAAACATCTATTATACTCTTGTGGGAAGACTTTTTCTCTCTTTTTTTCTGTGTTTAGATGAGTTGGTGATGAGAATTGAATCTCATATTAGTGGTCAAAAGATGGGTAGTTGTGGTAAGATTAAAGTAAATAAAAAAAATATTTGAATAACAGTAAAAATAACAGGCAAATGTTATCAAAGTTGATAAGCAAAAGTGGGGGAAAAAATCAGGGCATCAAAAAACTTGAAAAGCTCAAAAAGTGAATATCATCAAAGAACAAAGGAAAAAAAAACAAGACAAAACAAAACAAAAGGCTTTATCTACAATATCCGTTGCCCCTAATTTCACACATGGTGTATTTTATTTCGGATGCATATTAGATTCTGTGGATTTATTCTTCATCTACTCTCCTTCCCCATCCAGTTGTTGACTATACACTGGGCTTTGTGGTAAAATCGTGTTGAATATGCGAAAAACTAGTAATTTGTAATATTTTGACTTTAACTCTGGCTGGTTTTTAAAGGGATATTGGTATTGATATAGATACTGATATTGATAAAAATTTGACTGAAAATTAAAAAAATCAGAACATGTAGATAATACCTAATGCAAGATAATGAGAGGTAGAAAACATCCACAAAGCAATCAAATGATTTTGAAATTCTGATTTTTATCTAGTTTTGTGTTATGTAGTGTGGTTTAAAATCCGTTTTGAACCAAATTTCGGGCGTTAGTAAAATTGAAATGATAAATAAAACAAACAAAAAAAAACGCCCACAATTTATTTATCAAGTTTGCGTTAAAAAAAATGGGACAACAAAAAAAAAGAATTAATTTATCAAGATAGATAAATAATAACCATAAAAGTAGAATAGCACTAACAATATATTCTATTTACTTTTATAATTTACATTCGTAATAAAAAGAAAAGGGAATTTACAAGTAGCGCAGTATCCCCCACAAATAGTAACAACAGAAAGGATTTTTGAAGGATGTTCTCAAGAGTTCAAAACAACAATAGCAAAATTGCTGTTCTGGCAAACAGACAAGCACAGGTAATAGCACTATCATTTAAACTGTATTGAAGGGTAAACTGATGGAGATGGGTGTGAGAGTAATATTGTGCAAGTGGGATGGTGACTTAAACTGACACATAGAGCTCGTATGGGGGTGAAAAAGTAAAGAAGCTTGTAATCCAGTTTATATCAGAGAGTGAGAAAAAGGGGAGCGTGGTATGCATGATAGATAAACATTAATAAAGATAGCTATATAATAGACATCTTTAGCGCATTATGTATTACACCTCTTTTTTCGTTACTCATATACCTACTGCTGCAAACATCCACAATTGTTAAAATTGATGTGTACGAAATAAATATAAAAGTTCAAGAAAATAATGGTAAATGTAAATAAATATAGGCTATCAAGAGCAAGGGCTTCCACAGCAGCAGACAAGCTTACAAAATCGTTGGAACACAAAAGCTAAATGCAAGAGAGGCACCAGTAAGTACTTAAATAGAACAGAGATGTGATATTGAGGGAAAGGTGTAGGGGTGTATGTATATATGTGTATGTAGAAAATAACAACACCGATGCTAAACGTAAGAGTTAAAAAATGTGTAAATAGTCAAGCCTTAGCCAAAAGTATGATGTAGTAGATCATGTATATGATGCCGTGGTGGTTGGAGCAGGAGGAGCCGGATTGAGAGCAGCTATGGGACTTTCAATGGCAGGATTCAAAACAGCATGTGTAAGCAAGCTGTTCCCAACCAGATCACACACAGTTGCAGCACAAGGAGGAATCAACGCAGCATTGGGAAATATGTCCAAGGATGATTGGAGATGGCATATGTATGATACAGTGAAGGGAAGCGATTGGTTGGGAGACCAAGACGCGATCCACTACATGACACGCGAAGCACCACACGTAGTTATTGAGCTTGAACACATGGGATTGCCATTTTCAAGAACAGAAGACGGAAAGATCTACCAAAGACCATTTGGAGGACAGTCATTGGACTTTGGAAAGGGTGGACAAGCAGTGAGAACATGCGCAGCAGCAGACCGAACAGGACACGCTATGTTGCACACCATGTACGGAAACTCATTGAAATACGATACTACATTCTTCATTGAACACTTTGCATTGGATCTGTTGATGGAAGATGGGGTATGTCGTGGAGTGATGACATTGAATATGGAAGACGGAGTCTTGCACAGAATCCAAGCCAAGAACACAGTGATTGCAACAGGAGGATACGGAAGAGCCTACTTCTCAGCTACATGCGCACACACCTGCACAGGAGACGGCACAGCCATGGTATCTAGAGCAGGACTGCCACTCCAGGACTTGGAGTTTGTGCAATTCCATCCAACTGGAATTTACGGATCAGGCTGTCTGATTACTGAGGGATCCAGAGGTGAGGGTGGTTACTTGGTGAACAGCGAAGGTGAACGATTTATGGAGAGATATGCACCATCAGCCAAGGATCTTGCATCCCGTGACGTTGTCTCCAGAGCAATGACAATGGAAATCCGAGCTGGCCGCGGAGTTGGGCCCAGAAAGGACCACATCTACCTCCAACTTTCACACTTGCCAGCCGAAGTTCTGCACGAGCGTCTGCCAGGTATTTCTGAAACAGCAGCTATCTTTTCAGGAGTTGATGTAACAAAAGAACCAATTCCAGTATTGCCAACAGTTCACTACAATATGGGTGGTATTCCAACCAGATGGACCGGTGAGGTATTGCGTCTCAATGCAGAGGGTAAGGAGGAAATAGTTCCAGGTTTGCACGCAGCTGGTGAAGCAGCATGTGTTTCAGTCCACGGTGCTAACAGATTGGGTGCCAACTCCTTGTTGGATTTGGTTGTATTTGGTCGTGCCATTGCCCACAACATTGAATCTAAATACAAGCCACAAGAAGCACAAAAGGACCTCGATGCTTCAACTGGTAGCCAGACCATCGCTGAGCTTGATCAAATCCGCACCTCCGACGGAAGCCTCAGAACCTCCCAGATCCGCGACCGCATGCAACACGAGATGCAGGACCACGCCGCCGTGTTCCGTACCCAAGATGTCATGGATGAAGGTGTATCCAAGCTCAAGGAGGTCAGTGGAACATACAAAGATCTCAAGCTCTTTGATCGCAGCTTGATCTGGAATTCAGACTTGATCGAAGCCTTGGAACTGCGCAACCTGCTCACCAATGCCAGCCAGACCATTGTCTCTGCTGCCGCCAGAAAGGAATCCCGTGGTGCCCACGCCCGTGAAGATTTCAAGGAACGTGATGATACCAACTGGATGAAACATACCTTGTCTTACCAGAAGAGTGTTACCGATGAGGTTACCTTGAAATACCGTAACGTTATTTCTGAAACTCTTGACTCTAACGAATGTAAACCTGTTCCTCCATTCAAGAGAGTTTACTAATTTCATTTTACGTTTCGAGTTCGATTCTCTTTTTACATTTAAGTATTTGTTTATGAAACATCATTAAGAATAAAATAAATTCTATTCTGCTACTATAATGTTCTAATTCTACTTTATACTTTCTCTATTCACGCATAATTATGCATTGTATTTCATTTTATATTAACTATTATATCTTATTTTGTCTTTGGGTAAATCTTGTGGATTCCCATCATCCATGGCCACAGAACCTTTGGTACATCAACCACTCCGGTCTGTGGGTCTTGATGTGTTTCCAAAATCGCTGCAATTGTACGCTGTACCGCACACGCAGTAGCATTGAGTGTATGAACATATTCTACACTTGTACCACCTTTTCCACCTTTTCCACCTTTTCCACCCTTTCCTTTGTTATCAATCAAAGTGTTATGGGATTTGTACCGAATTTCCAGTCGTCTTGCCTGATAATCGGTACAATTACTTGCTGATGAAACCTCGCCCC
Organism: Zancudomyces culisetae; assembly: GCA_001969505.1. Classification (NCBI taxonomy): domain Eukaryota; kingdom Fungi; phylum Kickxellomycota; class Harpellomycetes; order Harpellales; family Legeriomycetaceae; genus Zancudomyces; species Zancudomyces culisetae. The sequence continues at coordinate 29,201 of LSSK01000016.1, read as the reverse complement.
ATTTTTTCAAACCTGGTAGGTATGCCTCGATATCATATTTCTTGTATGCGCTGTTGCCCAGTTCCCCAGTTGGCATGTCAAGAATTCGGATGTTTAGGTCAAGATTTGTGAATAGTGTACGTTGGAAGGAAACGAGATAATCCAGTGCCGCCTTGGATGCATCATTCATCACATACCCTTGTTCTTCTTTTAAATTGGAATGTGATGATTCTTGTGCTGCTGCTACCGAAATAGAAATTGTGGGCGGCGTCAAAATCACCAATTCAAGCTTTGTGAATTGGTGTAATCGATACAACCCCTTGGTTTCCTTGCCTCGTGACCCTGCTTCTGTACGAAAACTGTGACTCAGTCCAACCAATCCAAGCGGTAGCTTTCCCAGCTCTGTAGCCACACCTAAGCCCGCACCCGCGCTTGTGTTTGTGTTTGTGCTTGTAACGCCAATTACTTGTTTAAACTCTTTTCCCCTTTTAAAATAGTCTACCCCATCGTCAATACTATTACCAGTAACACCAGGTTCTCCATTCAAGTTTACTTTATGCTTTCCTACCTGTAAAATCTCCCCACTATAATACGCAGTAAGCGGGATTTCAGCTGTCGCTATCAGACATAGATCGTCACCTGCGCCATGCTCTTTGTTATTCTCACTACTACTCTCTTTTATAGCATCTTGATGTGATGTTTCTCCTCCAACAACACTACCCACAACCCGATATATCTGACTGGGCTCAGCTCCAGTGCTATCACCATAACTATCACCGCCACTCTCTATTTCTCCAATATCATCAGCGTTTTCAGTGCAAATCCCATACTTACTTCTAAGTTTACCCATCTTCTTTCTATATTTTTCTATACTTTCCTCACTCTTTTTGGTATTGAACCCACACCCTTCGATGTACTTTTCTTTTACTAATTCCGGTATACTACTATAAAACCTGAATCCAAAATTTTTGACTGCCAACTGTAAGCTGTACTGGATCAAGGCCTGTTCAAGAATCGCACCTTCGTTTATCAAATAATGGAACTTGCTTCCACTAACCTTGGCAGCGCGGTTGAAATCGGCTATCTGTAGTAGCGTACACAATTCCGCATTATCCCGATACTTATGTGGCTCTATCCTAGTACTATCCTTATTTCCATCTCTGTTTATATCTTTACTCTCTATCTTGGAGGTAATTTCTTGTTGGTCAACTAGGCTCTCAGTAAAACTCTTCTCTGTTTTGATAATCTGTTCCACGACCGTCGCATCACTGTCGTCCTTCCCAGCCGGTGTCGTCGGATCTGTGATATTAGGAATTAGTTTAGCCTGCTCCTCCATATCGTACTCAATCTGTCTCATTTGATCCTCTGTCACTTTAATATCCCGCTTGATTTCCTGAGCTCGCACTTTGATCTCTTCAATACAAGTTTGATTTTTTCCCCTACTTGTTTGCTGAATCCCCTTGCTAACTGTATTCAACTCCTGTCTTAGCTCGTTAACTCGTTTAGCGTGCGTGCGATATAGATCGTGTAGCTGAACGACCAAGGCCGGATCACATTCTAACACGTTCCGAGCCTTGGCATTTTCAAGAATCTGTGTTAGATTATTTCTCAAATACCTGTAATCGATAGAATAGCCCCTACGGAATTTCGATATCGATTTGTTTATATCCCATAGTCCTATCGAGGTCCAGCCTGAAAGTACATATGTAATCTTGTGTTATGGCATTAAATCTGTGTAAGTAAAGCATGGCTGTAAATTAAATTTACCTTTGGTTGGCACTCTTGGTTTCAATCTTGAAACTTGTTGCATGTATGTAATATGATTCTCCCACCACTATCCGTCGGAAGATAAATTATTTGTGTGCTAATGATAAATTGTAGGATTAGTAAATATGGTTATCAAGTTTTATATATCAAATACTGTGCATGTTTTTATCGGTTCTTGCAACCTCTAAATGCAAATGCAAAAAAAATAATATTTATGATTAGCAAATCAAAATGGTTCTAATCAAAAATGATAATATTAACGATGTTGTGATTGTTCGATAATCAGTAGCAAATTCAATCTTTTATTAATTTGTTAAATATGGTTAAGTATACTGTTGTGTAATGCTTTTAAAATCTGAACTCTTCTAAAATACACAATAGATGAATATCTCATAAGCTAAAAACAAATAAATATATAAGGAACAAGTAGTTGACATGAGGACGGTTCGCTAGGAACAGCCAATTTTCAGCATACCAACTAGCTGGCCTATTGAACCATTCACACACTCTGGATACGGCTATTGAGCACGAATCCACTTTAGATAGGAAAACCACTGATGAATTAACCCTAAGCCATGTAGAATCGCAGTACCTAAATAGCAAGGCATTCGGTTGTCCTGAAGAAATGGTCTATTGGTTAAACCTCTATGCGCGTTGGCTTGCTACAAATGGTTCCGCCGAACGGATTTCAGCCTTGTGTAGTGATTTATTAGGCCCACCAAATACCAAAGGATTGTTAGCTTCATCATCATACTCGACTATTACGAGCCCTACAACTACCAACTCTGCCAACTCTGCCAAATCTATCAATCCTATCAATTCTCCACCAACCTGTAAAGAAAGTACTACTGAAACACTTCCCATATCTTCTGGGTCCATGAACACCACCTCTCAACAATCTGAACTGTCACAGTCAGGCCTACATTCTTGGGCTTGTTCGCTGCTGGGTATTCCAAAGCGGAAGCTATTGGCCCAAATTCTTCCGATCTTGGCCAGCGAGCGGAGATGCCAAACCATTGTAGAAAACTATTCAAAAATCTTGGACACTTTAATATCTAGTGAAAAATAACTCATCTCAAAAGTTATAGTGAATTCGAAATATTAGCTATTAAACATATTTTACACGACTGCTCTGTTTATATACACACAAACTGATACCAAAATTTCTAAACGTCTATCTATTTTACCTTTTCTTTTTTCTAAAAATTGTAAGTTTACTTTTCAACTTTTGCTCTATTCTTCTTAGAAGTACCTTTAGCTGCATGCTTTGCTTTGTTTTTTTGGCCATCTAGCCTTTCTAAATAAAGCCCGAATGCCCCAAGTTTGAAATCAAGCGGAGTGTATCCACATCCTTTAGGCGGTTTTAGCAGATTCTCAATAGAATAGTTTCGAATGAATATTGCCAGTATTGTTTTTAAAATCGCTACCGCATATTCTCGTGCAACACAGATCCTAGGTCCCGCACTCCATATTAAATTATAAGGAGAGCAGTCGCTGAGTGATGCGCCCGCTCGGATGTGTCTCTTATAATCAAACTCTGCCGAGTTTTTTCCAAAAAACGAATGTGTTCTATTGTACGAATGCATATTAAATGTTGCATATCCGCCTTTAGGTATAGTAACTCCATTAGATAACGTAATATCGCAATTTGCTCTACGAAATAGAAATCTTGCTGAAGCTGATAATCTACAAACTTCTTTAATGAATGCATCTAGATAAACCATTTGATCCAACTGTGCGTACTTTAAATCGGATCCGTACTTCGCCATTATATCTTCTTGCTCCTTTCGTAACTCTAATAATACATCTTTGCGTAGCGATAGCTCTGTAAGAGCCCCGTACAACCTGGGCGAACATAAATCTACTCCCGTTCTTAATACCAGCAATAGCGAATATGAAATAATATGTGCATCCTTTTGATCAAACCACTCCTTGTTTGAAGCTAAAAATTGTACTAAATCTCGCGGTAGTGTCCGTTTCAGGTGGTTTGTGCAAAGTAGAACTGCTGTTTCTAAATACTTTGTCAAATAATTCTCTCGGATAAACCTGTATTTGAATATCGCTGCCTTAACCCAATTGTATTTTGAAGGAAATACTGGCTTAGATGTAAAGTTCTTGATTGTTTGAAACAGTTGATGATTCACTATACCCATTTTCCCAAAATACCGAAGTAATAACGCATACAAAACTATATTCCTCAACATCCCTTCAACATTAAATATTGCTGCCCCAGTATCTTTGTTTTTTATATATTTACTAACTTCATAATTAATTATTCGTGCGATTGCGTCTTGGCATGTATCTATTGATTCCGGTAAATCTATCTTTGATATAAAATATGAAAAAAGCATTCCATATCTTTTATATTTCCCCGCCTCATTCTCCAGGCATACCGCATAATACAATCCTAATCCTGTAAAGTATATTCTTGATACATTAAAAATCTTTGCTGGAAGGCTTATAAACTCCCTCATAAACTTCCCCCCTATTACAAACATCTTATCCCCTGCATATCCTGTTGACAAAAATACTTTATGATTGAGTTGTGTAGGGTCTTCAAGCTTCAATACCTCTGTACTACCTTTTTCTCCACTCCTACTCGATACTGTTCCTTCAAACTGTGCACCCTCCTTTAGTACCTCCTCAAGCTCCCGAACTTTCACCACTCCCCGCTTTTGACTCTGCATATTTTCGATAACTTTTTTTTTGATTCCTCGTATCAATATTCTACTACTTATTATACTCAAACATACTATAACAAGTGCTTCTGTATATGTTGCATTTAAGGTATAATTATAGGTATCTCCTTCACTTCGCTCCTTCACAGAATTGCACCATACCAAGCATATAACCCGTATAATTATAATTCCATCCAGCACAAGTCCTAAAACCAGTTGTATGTGTTGGTGGAGTAAACTGAAGGTCACACTCTGTCCGATTCCTATAATTACCCAATCAGTAAGGACCTGTTTGGCGAGCATTAGTGCGTAATACGTGTGCTTTTCCATCGTGTTTTTTCTCGTGTTACTGTTAGCATATCATATTTGCGCAACTAAATGAACTAGTTATTTGTAAATATTAAACAAAGGTATTCCTACAGCACATATAAACATGACTCCAAAACGTATTTGCTTGTATTGTTTAGAGCATGTATTCAAACTAGCACAGTTTTTTTTTTGCCTCCTTTTTTTTTGACTCAAACCCGTGTTAGCTAATTTTTGGTAACTTATTGGCCCCTTTTTCGTATAAAAAAAAATGGATCACCATTCTGTGGATGCCACTGGTGAGTACCCAAAATAATCTGAACTGCATAACAAAGTTCTTAACTTCCTTGGACTGTTTATTGTCTGGATATGCGTCGCCTTGCCTATTATATTCAAGGTTTTTGTTCTATATTGTGTATTCCAGAATCCACAATTTCATTTATATACTTGAGGCTGAATCATTGTTCAAATGTAAACAAATACCCAATAGTTCTTTGGAATCTGGATATCTATTTTTTCTAGATGAATAACCAAACCAAATATTTTTTCACTAGGCTTTATCATTTTTAGTTTGAACTGTCCCAATAATGGTAAAAGTATCTTTTAGTCATGTTATCAACTGTACTGTTAAAACTAAAACTAAAACTAAAACTAAAACTCAAAGCTCAAAACTCAAAACTCAAAACTCTGGAGCAGTGGGTATATGCTGTATTTGCACTCCACACCAAGTAATATTCTAGGAATGCCGGTAGTAACTAACTTTTCTAAAAGCAATTCTAAACAAAGCGAGACTCCGAAAGCTCAATAAACCAAACACCCAAAAAAATATTTTCAATTGTACCGAGTCAAATACTCGACCAAATTAACATACATGTTATACTATAGCCAACTACTAACACATATAACAGCACAATACAGTAGTTGGATCATGTATTGGATAGGAACACACTTTTGTTCATTTCGTTACGGAATTTCAGTTCATAGCGTTTTGGATATATTCCAGTACCAACACGTCATTTCATCTGCAAAAGATATATTAGATAATTCCGATATTATGGTTTACCAACTACTCAAGGGTGTATGTAACAAAGTCTAGAACAGGTTTTAGATTTACCTGAAAATGTAAAAATTGATGCATTTGTGTGGCCAATTTTTGAAAAAAGAACTCGGGTTTAGGTTATTTATCAATTCGGAT